>KZ651309.1:288213-334151 GCA_001010745.2 Gerris buenoi | reverse complement strand
GAGGTTTTAGGGGCAAAGCATAAATTTCAGCTGTGAGAAAACCTTAGGGTTGGTGTGCCTCAGGGCTCGATTCTGACTCTCTTGTTGTTCTAGATTTATATAACGTCATAGTACAAACAAATACTTGATTTATTGTTTATATTGCTCTCGAACCCCTTATCATATCCACTTGAAAATAAAAAATAAATACTTTGACAATAATTAATTATCACTAGGATATAAAATATTTAAATTTTTTGTATGGCTTTACTTAATTATAAACACAATTATAGTTAATTAGGAATATCAAGTTTTTTTAAAAAAAAAAATTGATTAAACGATAAATCAACAGTTATAATTGTCTTTCTTTTTCTACCACAGAGAAAAAGTATTGTGCGATGCGTAAAAATTTAATTTAATTTTTTTAATTGTATTTACATATTGCTGAATAACTGGTTTTGGTGATGAAAATTTCTGTCCTAAACGATCACCAAAAACATTATTACCTTTAAGTCAGAAATGGCTATTTTAGTGGGATAGAGACTGGTTTTTAGAGCCATTTATATTTATAACCAATTTACATTGTGTGGCGTATTTATTTTATTATAAAATTTTGTGATGTAATTAAAATTAAAAGTCAGTAATATGGTGCTCATTAAGGCGATATTTTTTTTACTATAGACTCAAATTTGAATTTCGAAACTTATTAGTGAAAAACATGTTTTTTTTATTTATTTATTTTTTTTTATTTAACTAAATTAAATTCAAAATATAAATTTAGATCTATTTTGAAACTTTGTTTAGTAATTCCTTGTGGATTTCAAGTTCTATAATTATTTTGTAAATGTTATGAGATAGATTCATGGCAACTAATCAATTTGTTATGACCATGATTTCCTCTTATATTTCTTATAAATAACTGGATTGTTTAGAAGTGCTCATGAAAAATTAAATCATCACATTTGACTAATCTTTGTGTGAAACCCAGGTAGGTGACTAATTCACAACTCAGTGACATCCTCGTTGGTGAAGTCATTGAATATTGAATTCACATTTCATTTCTCTTGTTGTTGTTATTGTACTATGAATAACCTAGTGATTTCGTCACATGTTTTTAGATCATTTCATCTCCAACTCACTCGTTAGAATAATCCATCTCTAATTCTATAGTAATTTTCTGAGGACTAATTCTAATTAGCTAAGATTTTATTTTTTCACTTATATCACCAACCACTATTGACTGTTTGCTAATGTCAGATTAACTATTTAAATTTTAGTTGGTGTGTTGGGTCATTATCTTCTCTTCCTGATATGTAATATTTCTGTCAGACCTCTTCTACTTTTCAGAGCTATAAGGATATAAACATTATTAAGTTTGTGTTTAATGTGAGAGTTTTCATCATAGGTGTTTAATATAGAAATTTTTCTGTGTTGAGAGGGTTAATCCACCGATTTATTTTTTAATATTTAATTAATTTAGCATAGATTATGGTGCCTGCTTGAATTGATAAAGCTTTGCCTTTAATTGTTCTATGCAATACTTTGAAACATGGCAAAGCTAATTGATCAACTTGTTTTCCTTTTCTTTTTCTTTTTTTTTTTTTTTACTTTATCACTTTTTTCTTTACTTTCCTGCCCTTGTCCGTTTCTGTAACACCAATCTCTGAAACTACCCAACACAAACGTTTCAAAATTTGCATTTATGTAATGTGTACTAACCCAAACACGGAAATTATAGGGAAGCCCTAAGAAATTATCTCTCAAAAACAAGGAGTTGATGTTGATGAACCTTTTTATTTAAACCCTAAATCGACCAAAAGAAATATATCTCGGTTTTCTATACAATAAAGTATGTTATATGTTGAATGGCTGATTTCTTAGAAGTGGTGTTTAATAGCTAAGATATGTTGATACCGTTGAGACAATTGAAGAATGCATATGATTTATTATATTGAGTGCAGTAGCTTTCACTACTTATTTTGTGGATGTTTTTTCGTCGTGATTTTTTATTTTGTTGCAGCTGACTGATTTAAGTTTGGTTATGGCTCTTAGTCATTCCGCTTTAAATGTTATATTAAAAAGATGATGCCGTTGTTATTTTTTTGTTTAAATAGATTATCAGTTTCTCATTCCTATGCGCAATAAGGCATTGGACGTTGGATCAAGTTGGGTTGAGTTTGTTAGCTATTTTTTACCAAGGTCTTTTCAAGAGATGGGAACCACAAATTCTCTAAATATAGGTTGTCACTCCATTATTGCAGCATACTGTAACATTTACCTCAGCTGTCACTCGTTGAGAGTAAACAAAGTAATTACATTTCTGTTCTTCCCAGAGAAACTGTACATACCACTTAAACTATTCAAACATCTTTGATGCATCTGTGAATTGTATTTTTTCTTCTCGTTCTTTACCCTTTCTCATTACTTCAGTTTTGGAATTAAAAAAATAATAATTTGAAATAAATACGCTAAACACAATGTTTATTTAAAAAACAAAATATGTGTGTATATAAATGTGAATATATTTGTATCATAGATAACAGTATTATAATAAAAGAAATTATTTGTATTTTAGTTTTGCCAAATTTTGTACAATTTACTTGTAGAGTATACTATAAACTTTATCAATATGATTTTTCATATTGCAGAAGCCTGTTAATTGAAAACGTTTTATATTTTACATTTTTAATGAGTTTTGACAATAAACAAATCAAAATAGGCCATGTAGTGTAGAGAGGCATATAGCTTTATCGCATTGTATAACTAGAAGGGGGGAGCTTAATAAATCAAAAGACAACAGCACGCTAAATGGTCAAGTTTTAAATATTGAAAGAGAACTTAAGATGTATAAAAAAAATTTTTTTTTCCTCATTTTAAAAGCGATCTTTATCACTTGATAGGGGTGTCGATTTGGTTTTACTGACGAAAAATATCATTTTATATGATTTTTTCCCTGTTCTAAAATTCCAAGCTTAGTTTTGTGCACATGTAAGGGAGGAAAAGCAATAAGCTCAGAGGGTTTGAAATTAATATGGGATCAACTGAAGGCTAATTATGACCTACCATCCAAATTTCATTAAACAAACACAAAAATGTTCCCTATTTTCTGAAACAGATTTAGGTCTTAGTTTTTTAATTTGGACGCATAAGAAAAAAAAAGATTTCAAGATAAGATTGATGAGAATGCTTCTGTTATATTCAGTAACCCAGAAGCAAAAGCGAATAAATCAAATACCACTAAAATTATTCTGTTGTCGACAAGCATCAATAGCATAAGGATACAATTATTGCACACTGGTTTTACCCACTTTATATATTTAACATTAGATAGCTGTTGATAATACCAATCTTTCTCTTTACTTCCTTTTTTCCTATCTTATAATGCAAACATTTTTATTAAACAAAAGTTTGTTAATGGTCGCCACATGAGCAAATGTATTAAGTCTTAACAAAGAAACTATTACAAACTTTGGAAGGGAATCAATAAATAAATATTAGCTCTAATTTGGTGCTGCTGTCCCAGACTATCAAGAAAGGATCAAATTGTTAATTGGTTTTTGTGGAAGTAATTGGTTATTAATGGATTTTCATATACAAAGTCATTGAGGCCATTTACTTCACTTTCTCAAAAGAAAAATAGTTTCAATTTCTTCTAAACAAAAGTATACAAGAGAGGAGGAGGATAAAGGAGATGTTTGGTTTTAAACCTTTTAACTATTTTATCTTTGGAAATTTGGACTAATTTACTTATATTTAAAGTGTTTAGAATGTTTGTTTATTGTTTTATTTATGTTATACTCTTCGAATCATCTAATAAAAGATTTAAGCCGGGTTTACAAGGGTAGAGTAAACAGGAGAGTAGGAGTAGAGTAGCGAGTAGAGTAACTCTACCCGTAGAAACCCGAAAAAACGCTCAGTAGAGTAGAGTGGCGAGTAGAGTAGCTAGTAAAATTGGTAGAGTGGGAAGTAGAGTGCACTCTACTCTCCTGTTTACTCTACCCGTGTAGACCATAATGGATTTTCATATACAAAGTCATTGAGGCCATTTACTTCACTTTCTCAAAAGAAAAATAGAGGCTATAGAGACTATAGAGGCTATAGAGATACCTCATAACTTAATAAATTTAATCCTTCTTGTCTTAACTTTCTATGGCTCTTTTTAAGTTTTATTCACTAAAGCTTAATTTATGTCATCAAACTGCTGTATTTTTAATTAACAACCATTTTTAAATGCAATAACTCTTTATAACCATGCAGCTCTATTAATGAATCAAATTTATATATTCAGGAAGTCACACTTTCAGTTGATTTTTACATATGTAATGTCTTATCTGATAAAAGGAGTATTACTTTTATTTGGGCCTATCTGATTTTGTATAATGAATTATACTTAATAAGAAACCAAGCTTATCTTATAATTAACTTAACTGGGATCAATGCCTTGTATGTTCTTCCCATATTCTTCCATTTAAGTGTCCTAAATTTGAGATTCTTCCAGTAAATGTTGCGTCGAGTGTTTTTCTCTTCACGTTAATTTTTCTCTGGTTTCAACCATTGAAATTAAAATAACAAACTACCCACAGATGCAACAATCTCCTGCACTTGACGCAACATTTACTGGAAGAATCTCAAATTTAGGACACTTAAATGGAAGAATATGGGAATAACATATTTTTCTATAGAAAAAGAAACCATTTATTTAATGGGAGCTCAGATAATATTGTATCAAATTTCTGGTGAAATCTACTAATAAAAGATCTGAACACGCTTATTGCTTATTATTGACGTATGCATGCATCTATTTAATATGTTTTAAAATTAAATCTCATTATTAATTGTCTGATTAAATAACAAATGATGTCATCCTAAACACTTTAACACTTACTATTAGTTTGTCAATCTGGGATTTGCCTTGATATGAGAATGATATCATTGCCCTTATATTGTATGAAGATAAGACACAGTTAACTAAGCATAACTAAATGAGATAAAGCATCAACCATCCTCTCTTATTTAGTTGGACTTTTGAACTATTTTTTTTATCTACATAACATGAAATAATGAACTCCCTTATTTATCTTATAATTACTTTAATATTGTTCCATATTATGTATGGTTTATAAAACATGTTTGTTCTTATAATGAGAATGTTGGTTGTTTCTTTTAAGATTTTTATACGTTTTTTCTTTATAATTATGGTCTTCAAGGGTAATAAAAGATACAATTTTCTTTTGTTAAAAAAGGTGATATTTCATCCCTATTTTTGGGATATTCTCAAACCTTATATATTATAGTCTTTCTGATCCATTTTTTCAAATGTCTAATCAACTTAAAAAAAAAAAAAAAAGACGTATAAAATGTCTCCCTTTACATACTGACATGTAAATTCGTCTTAAAAAACCTTGAAAATAGTTGTGACAATTTTGATTAAAATTTCTAAAATTAAGTCCACTTATATTTTTATGTATACAACGAGCCATAACATCCGTGTGAACTGGCTTAATTTTATATTTAGAAGAAAAAGTTAAATTTTGAAAATTAATTTTGATTTTATTTGAAGACCAACAAATCAAAACAAACCCATATTTTTATCAGAATAAACGTGATTGCCTTAGCTTAGCAATTATAAATCATTTTGAGGTGAATCAACACCATCAGGACACTACTCAATTATATAAATTATTCTAAAAATCGATAAACAAATAAACTTAAAATAGATATAAACGCAAAGATTGAGAGGTCAGGTTAGATTCTACACCAGGGAGGAGTTATTTTCATGATAAATTTTGATGAAATGTTTGATAACAAATAAATGTCACTGCGAAACAACTAAGAAATGGAAAAAACTGGTAAATGAAAATATTATATGAGAATTTTTGGTACTAGTTGTATTGGGAAAATTCTTTTCTACTCTTAAGGCATTGACAAACCTTTAATAATAGCAAATTTCTAAGTACCTACCTATAGCATGATTACAAAAATGCTAATACTACTCTTTGGTGGTTTTATTGAGTACCTCTGGGAAGGTTTTATTATCACCCCTTGAGAAAAAGCTTATTGTAAAATGTAGATCCTTGATTACTTTATCTTATCTTGGTGCACAAATAGAATGCGCAGTATGAGGAACCTGTGCTGACATCCTTTCTTATCTGGGTTACATAAATACAGACAACTGATTGTTCATAAAAACTATGACTACTATTCAATATCTGAGTTAAACTACTCATTTTATTGTACAATCAATAAACATTTGATTTTTCTTAACTAAATGGTAATTGTGAAATCATCATCTTCATTTGGTTCTGTACTGAGAACATTTTGGAATTATTTAGATTATGCTGAGAATAAAAATTACTGCTTTTTATTTGGCTTGAATTTGAGGCTTTAAACTTAAACCCTTTAAAAATGTATAAAATTTATTTGAAATAGAAACTATTCCTTTGTTTTTTACTAATAAAAATTATAAACTGTTATAAAATTATGAATTCTGAGTAGCCATTGTAGAGGCATATTACTTATTTATGTTTGTAAGTTTGAACACTGGAGTGCAAGAACAACCAGTTTGTCAAGCAACTATAGGAAATACTTTTATTTTATAGTTGTTTTTTTTTGTTCATTTTAATTACTTGTTGTTTTTCTTGTATGTGTAGGCAAGCTTCCACCTGCAAATGTTCCTACAGAATGGAAAACCATGGTGAAATCTTGCAACCAGAAAATGAGGGATCAAGTCCAAGAAGAGCTCAATGCTGCTATGACTTATCTAGCTATGGTGAGTTTGAGTATTTTCATTGTATATACATGTATATTTTGTTACAGATCAATGATGTCAGCAAAATATCAAAGCGTAGATATCAAGTACAGCTTGCGTTACAAAGTTATATTATGTATGTTTACATTGATAATGATTAATAATAGCAAATTTCTAAGTAACTACCTATATCATGATTATTAAAATGCTAATACTACTCTTTGGTGGTTTTATTGAGTACCTCTGGGGAGGTTTTATTAGCACTCCTTGAGAATAAGTTATGATAGACATTTTGTAAAAACCTAGTGTTTTTTATTTTATTTATATAATTTTTTTAAATATACACACTTTTAAAGTACACACCATATGACTTCCAATTTAGCCAAAATTACAGTGCATCTAATGTAAAGCACATATTTCAACTGTTAAACATATTTTTTCCAACTCAAGTATGACTTAAATGCAAATACAATTGTGAAAGTTTTAAATTTATATGTGGTTTGATATTGGATTAAAAATTAATTATAATATTTTTACCTTGCTAAGAGATGAAGTTTTTCTGAAGTTGTTTTTGTTGAAGTTGTGTTACATTCTACCAACCTCTCTAGTCATAATGGTGAAGTTTTTTTTTCTTTTCGGCTGCAGAAAATACATGTGAGGTAAAATAAAATCTCTTTGAGATTTGAACCTTTAAAAGTCTTATTAATAGGGGAGAAAATCTTACACCTCTTGACCTACTGATTGTCAATCAATAAAAACTTTTTCCAAAGCCCTTCTTCTAACACTTATGAAGAAATAGCTTTTGAGTGGAGTTAGCTGACTTTTTTAGTGCTATATTCTGACCCCTAGACACGAGAAAAATATTCCTACTCTAGATTAAACAGTGAAAACTTTAATAAACGACTCCAGAAATACTAGGTGGATTCAGAATGCGCATTCGAAACGGCTAAAACCAAATGTCTTGTAGGATAGGAGTAGACATAATAGCACAACTTTTATCTTTACCAAACATTAAGAAATAATAATAAAAGGCACTCATACAATTTTATAGTCATAGTAATGCATTATCAATACATACTGTTCTGCATACAATTTCACCTTCATTTTTAATTAATAAATTGTTATTTTGTTTCAGGGCGCTCATTTTTCACGTGACAATATTAATAGGCCTGGTTTTGCTAAGATGTTTTACGAAAGTGCATCTGAAGAGAGGGAGCATGCTATTAAGATCATGGAATATCTTCTGATGAGAGGAGAGCTTACCTCCAGTGTATCTGAGCTTATCAACGACCCTGTGAGTAGACATGTAATATGTTTATGCCCATGCCTCTCTTATCAACGCCTCTCTTACCAGAGAAAAAAATGTCCCAGAGAGAAAAATGTGTGTGTGTGTGTTGTGTTGTGTGGGGAAAATGTATGTGTGTTTTATGTGTCCCTTCGACTCTAGACTGATTAAAACTAATAATAAGATAAAATTCAAAACCCACTTAACAAAAGATATAAAATACTATTTAACAAATACTATTTAACATTTATTATTTTTTATTTTTTTTTTTTGCACGAGGCAATATTATTCATAATTCTTATCAAGTATTACCTTATGTGTTGAGGAATTTGTGTAATTTAATTTATGATGAGTTGTGTGTTTACTTACATGTATCAGAGTTCAACGAGTAGAAACATAATTATAATGATGGAATTTATGAAAATTATATTGCCTCTGTATTATCAGTATTTTTAGTGTATAAGCTAAATTTATTGTTAATTAAATACAAAAAAAATATATCTTGCGAACATTTTTATACTGATTGTTTTCGACCAAAATAGGAAATACAGTAGAACCTCGCTTACACGACCCTCAATAACACGACAACCTCGATTACAAGTGCAATTTTCAAATTCCCTTGAGATTGCTTTAACACATAATGTCCCCTCAACAAAAAGAGCACCTCAATAACAAGATTTTTTCCCCAATCCCCTTGAGACACTTCTTATCGAGGTTCTGCTGTACTAATTATTTTCCGATTTTAAGGCATAACTTAATTTCTTTTTAAAATATCACATTTCTCAGCTTTCATTTCATTTAGTAAGTAATGATCTAATTTTCTAAAAAAAAATAATATTGTATTCCTTATAAGAAAACTCCAGTTTTCTTCCCGAAAATTAAAATTTGAAAAATTTAAATTAAAAAAATTAAATTTCCTTACTGTTGAGGCTATGTTGTTTTCTAACTCCTAGTTTTGACATTTTGAAATGAAAGTAATATTATGCTATAATTAAAAAATAAATTGGAAGAAAGAAACTTTTAAAATAGCTAGTGGATCATAATTAACAGCATTAATTCATAAATAAATAAAATATTCAGTCAATAAAGAATATAAAAGTTTCTCTTCACACATTTAACTTGTTTTATTTAATGTTTGCTAAAAGTATATTTATAGCTAGATTACATTGAAAGTTTACTTTCATCATATTTGACCTGTGACGTCACGATGTTATTGTTTTGACAATGTTATTCTCATGATGTGAACCTTGGAGTCCAATTTGAATAATATTTATCTTTAGTCTATAGTTTTTCACTGACAGAAAAACTAACTATAATCATATTAAAGTAAATATGTTTTGTTTTAAATTTAATTAGTGTTGGTGTTAAGTGTTAATTATTCAGTAATATATTATAATGAATCTCGTTCACATTTTATTTTTTACTAGTCTTTATATTTATTCAATTATGTTATTCATAGTTTGGAAGTTGAATATAGCTCGGTTCCTTGTATGATCTATCTTTAAAATGATGACAATTTTAAAATTGTACTTAAAATGCTAGTGATAGTGTGATTTTTTTTTTTTAATTAATTTTATTTTAAAGTTTAAGGTAGCATATAAATTATGCAATTCTTTATTTTTTCTTTCTTTACACTACTAAATTAGTTGTTTTATTGTGTTTAGTTGAACTTAATCATATAGTCCAGGAGATAGCGTGCAAAAAAGTGTCTGATTAACATCAAGCTAGAATTTTGTGTACAAATGTTGTTGTAAGTAAATGTTTTGGTGCCTTTTAAGAATATGTGTTCGGCAAATTTCGTTTGCGGGACATAGCTTGGCAATAGGCATTTGAAAAAAAACAAACCGGTGGAGAGCGGCCATGTCCCGCCCTTTTTGGTGGACCAAACATCAATTTGACAGTAGTCGGTCACAAAATAGGAGACTTCTTTGATTTGGAGTAATATTTGTCTAACTAACCTATTAAGTGTCGAACTATTATCAACTTGATTTTTGGTCTACTAACTAATTTCGTACACAGGATCATGAAAATCGCATTGTCCACCAAAAAGGGGCGGGACATGGCCGCTCTCCAAGTTTGTTTTTTTTCAAATGCCTATTGCCAAGCTATGTCCCGCAGACTACTTTACAACTAAATGTTTTGGTGCCGTAAAAGGCACCAAAACATTTACTTGTATACAAAATTATAGGTTGATTTAGTCAGACACTTTTTTGCATGCTATCTCCAGGAATAATAGTAAATTTACTTCTAAAGAGCAAAGTTGATCAGTCTTCAAATCAGTCCTGAGGTAGATTATTGTGCCACATTTTAGTAATTAGAGGAGAGCTATCATCTACTTACTAAGTCTGTTTGAAAAAATTGATACCCCTTCATAATTATGACTGGAGAGGTTAATAGAAAGTAATAACACAATTTTATGTTAAAATTAACAAACACATTTCATCATTGTTCATCATTACTATGTGTTAAAATATAAAAAGTAATACCTCTACTATATTAGTCTGTACAGTTTTAGTCGACTATATTAATAGATGTATTACTTTTAATATGTAACACTGGCGATGATATAAAATGTCAAAACGCATTCGTTATTATATAAAATTGTTGACAATATTGTTAAGTTACTATCTTTTTTTAGGTGGTGTACTGTAATTTTACTCAATTATAGTCAAGGATAATGCAGTATATTCCACAATTTGTTTTTTTTTTAATTGGTGTGAGGTGCAGATTTGTAAATTAGAGACTGCCTGAGCCTTACAGTGGCCAATATGACCATGTTCACTTTCCACAATTTTACTCAAGAGCAAGTTTTAAGAAGTCCATTGTAATTCCATGTACATTTTTTTTCTCCCATCACTCCACCCATGGCAGGAAGGTAGGAGTGCCTTGACGGCATTCTATTATTGTTTGAATTTTTTAAATACACACTGTTAGTCCCCAGTCAGCACATAGGTCAGCACGGTCCCTTCTGAATCCACACTCTGTTTGGGAAAAGACTATCCGATAGAGGCTGCTTACTAAATATTGTGGCTAATAGGAGTTGAGGGGCTGGCCTGGGCACCCTCTCACTAGATTTCTAGTATGGAGGTATCTAATAGTCCTAGCCCTTCATTGGCTGTTACTGTGAGGAGTACACACATATACTATTAAGGGCCTTTGTCTGGCTCATGGTTTCCCATAGCCAAATTAATTTTAGAGAAACTTTATTTGAAAGATTAAATGCTGCTATTTAGTGGTTTCACAAAGCACAATGAATATTGTTTGTTTGCCTAAGGAAAGTATGTTTTTTGACCCTACTTTCAGACTGAAAGTTCATAATATTTTAATTACTTTTTGCCTCTCTCAAAGGCATTGCCAATCACAGTAAATTAAATTATTTAACTTAAATTTTAACTTATAATTTTTTTTAAGCTTAAAACTTTAAATTACTTAAATTATTCAACTTAGTAATCATGATCTTTGTAAATTTACTCTCATTTATTCCTCTTTTGTTTAAAATTGAAGCTGGAAGAATGCATTTGTTTATTATCAAAACATTTATTAGTAGTTTATTATTAAGAAAAGCCCAGATTATCAGTTGATTAATGTCAAAGGATAAAGCAATTTTAGATCTTCAGTTAAGCATCCATTCTCCAAACTAAGTTAGGTTTGTATAGATTTTGTAATCATATTAATACGATAATATTATTTGGAAATGCTGCATTTGCATTATATAAACTGTTTTTAACTAACATCCTTTCGGAATTGCCTACTTCTGAGTTCTGAGACTTAGTTAATAGCTGATCATCTCCAAATAACATATAGTGTGTCCACGGATTTAGGGCACGTGTGGGGTGTAAATGACAAAAAAATGTTTATTTGAAATTTGAGCCTCTAGGGCGTCAGTAATGCTTGGTGTTTAACTAAGAAATTGAGCAAATTATTCTAATTAATTAATTTATAAGGTGTTTTTTGGATGAATTTTCAAAAATTGTCAAGAGTAAAGAAACCTTTGTTTTTAAAATTATTCAAAAATATTTACTTGGCAAATACTCTCCGAGCGATGTGTAATGGTTGTTGGTAGCACATTTGAATAACCTTTATATTAATTGTTTATTTTTGTGTGTTATATTAGTTAAGGTTTTTTTCTAATGGGTTATTAGGAATGTGTACTAGGTGGTTTTGAAAAATAAAAAAAGTTGGACAATCCAATTGAAAATTGACAATTTGTCATAACTTTAAATTTCTAAACATCTTTTCTAAGTAAATATTTTTAAAAACAAAAATACTTTGATCTCGACAATCTTTGAAAATTCATTGTATCCTGTACATTAATTAATTTGAATAATTTATTAATCTTCTTAGTTTAAGACAAAACAGGGTTGATGCTCAACTTTTTCAAAATCAAATTAATTTCAAAATTCTTTGTCATTTACATCCCTCATGATCTCAATACATGGACACACTGTATAAATAAATTGGATCTAAAAAGCTTTATACAATCGATTTTGGGACAACCTGCTTGAAAGAGAAAAGCTTAACCAAATGGTACTTATATTTTTTTTTTACCTAAACAATGTAAGCATGTATTATAGTTTGTAATTATGCTTCTTCGTACAAGAGTACTCCTATGGATTTGAATTAAATTAATATAGATAATTTGTCACTTTGTTGGTAGATTTTCAGATAATCAATGTGTTACTTATACTAGAGGAACAGCAATATAGTTTAACAACTTCTTCATCTCTTAAGTGTATTGAGAAAAACTTGTGGAGCAAATTATTTGAGCAACTATTTGAATAACTATTTGATTGAGAAAAAAAGTTTAGAATGCCATATAATATGTCTCTGGTGCCTACAAAACATACATAGATTGCAGTTTATTTCTGTTTTGTGTATAGTTACATGTGTAATAACTCAAGCCATCCCTGTTTCAATTTAAAAATCAATAATATGTATTGTCCTCTGTATTTGACTTGCTGCGTGTTATTTATTGATTCTCTTGACTAAATCAATGCTTCTCTTGGTTTGTTATAGCATCCTGTCGCAACAACCTGGGATACTGGAGTTGACGCTTTGAAAGCAGCTTTGAAGCTTGAAACTCATGTCACAACGAAAATCATGGACATTATTAAAGAATGTGAAACACCTACCGAAGGAAATATCCCCACCAATGACTACCATGTAAGTTTTTGTTATTTTATACTACATTTTATGTGTTGGATCTTAACATTCTTAGTCTTTAACTAATACTAGCTGGATACCTGTGCCTCGCTATGGAGTGTTGTTTTAATTTGATAATTTTATAAACTACCATTTAGAAACCTTTAAATTATTTTACTATGCGAGAATATCTAGATTCTATCCCTCCCACTTATTTCTATATTCCCTCCTCTTTGATAAGAGATAATTTGCAAAAATTTCCCAAATTTATCCCCCTCCTAAATGAAAATATGACAAAACTGTACATAACAATAATGTACTCTTAAACAGCTTTTCAACCATATGCATCATAAAGGGTATTTATCACTTTGACCCATATTCATTACTGTACTCCGTACCCCTGTGTACCAAAATTTAAATTTTGAAAATTCATGTAGACAGTGATTTTCCCCTTGCTTTGAAGGTCATTGTGCAAATTTTCATTGAGATCGGACTAAAACTTTAGATTTGTATTAAAGAACATACACACACACAATCACATATACATATATGTTCACTTTTATATGTATAGATTTAACTAATAATTCTGGGCAAAAATCAAATTTCATAGCTAATAGTACAAACAGCTGGAAAAAATGGGCATTTAAAGTAAGATTGTATCATATATCAAGGAGGCTGTAGAATGGGGACTATTACAATAAAAATAAATAAATAAGAATTTAATATAAGTTTGTACATTGTATGCTGGTGTGGTGGTGATTTGGTGGGAGATTACCATCAAATTTTGCTGTACCTTCTTATCTAGTAATAATTTTGACCTTAAAATTAGACTTTGTAAATCATCACTGCTCTGACAAAACTCTGTGTTTCGTCAATTTTTCAGGAGAGTCAAAAGTAACTTATACCTCTCATCAAAAATAAGTTCTTTTCAGTCTAATGGCCAATTATATTTGTATAATAAACTCATTTACGACCATGTTTATTGGTATTTTTAATATCTTTGCTTATTTTTCTTAATTTTATATGGAATTTTTGCTCTCCTTTTTATTGACAAAACACAGTTTTGCTAAATTGCCAGTGAGGAGACGAAATACTGTTTTTAATTTGCTAACAATAATTTTTTATTTGTTTAAAAAATGTTATTTCATACATCAGAATATTGTGTTTGACTAATCCTAATTATCATAAATTGGTATCAATCACAACCATGTCAATTACAGAATGTGCTTATTAATGTTTCACTTATTGTCGAGCAAATGATATTATTAAAATACAATATATTTACACCGGCATATATTTTTACAATGTTTAAAATGGGATCAAAAACTCTACAGGAGCCAATTCAAGTGGCCTCTTGCACCATCAATATTAACTACTTGAAAGGAAATTAAAGTTAGATTAATCAATTCAGAACACAATAGATTAATTGGATTATAATAGAGAAAAAAAATTATCTCAACGAGTTTGAATTAAGAGGGTCTAAAGACCCGGGTTGATTTGTTTTCAATAAATTAATGAAGGAGATTAGATTGTAATACATTGTTTCGAATGACGTCTACAATGACACAGAAAAAAATATGCGTAACATAAAAAAATTGAAAAAAAGAAGCACAACGGTATTTGAAATAAAAAGAAGGAAAAAACAACTCCCGCTAATATTTAAGGAATTAATTAAATATATTTTTACTGTTATAAGTTACTAGTTAAACTCAGATAAATTTTAATGTAACATATCTGTTAGTCAGGTAGGCATTTTCCTACCCAACAGCAATATCTCTTTGTCATCAAGTGTGGAGAATATGTTTGAGAATTATAAGTAAGGCATGCACAACACTGCGAATCTTTAGTTCTTTCACCAAATATATTTAGTCATAAGAAGGAGTAGAATTGAAATAAAAAAGTTATTTAAGGCTGAGTTTGGTTGGTTAGTAGTATAGCATAAATCTAGCGATCCATGTTTGGATTTTTGGCATTAAGGTGTATTTTAAAACTTAAAACTATCCTTTTCCTCTTTGTATTTTCTCATATATGTGTTGCAAAAATCAATTTTTGATAAGGTTTATAGAGTAAAAAAGTTTTTCATTTAAAAGAAAAACTTTTTTAAAACTTTTTTTTTTAAATGTTTGTAGTCTGTGCAACATGTGGTATGAATCTACACTTCTTTCGATGAAATTTGATATAAATGTTCAGAAAGATCATACTCCTTAGGCTAATTCAAGAAAATTAATGTTAGGTCTAATTTTTTTTTGGTGGGGGGGGGGGGGGGGGGGGGGGGGGGGTAAACATTTACTGTATTTTAAGGCGCCACTGCAAAAAACAAAAAAATAATTATACCCCGCCTCTTGATTTTCGGAAAAATTTCGAGTTGGTAATGTCAAAATCGGTTAGGAANCTGTAAGACAGGATGTTTTATATAAACATCCTGGAAGACAAGATGTTTTACATAAATTAACATCCTGTAGGACAGGATGTTTCATATAAACATCCTGTAAGACAAGATGTTTTATATAAACATCCTGTAAGACAGGATGTTTTACATAAACATCCTAAAAGACAGGGTGTTTTATATAAACATCCTGTAAGACATGATGTTTTATATAAACATCCTGTAAGACAGGATGTTTTACATAAACATCCTGGAAGACAGGGTGTTTTATATAAACATTCTGTAAGACAGGGTGTTTTGTATAAGCATCCTGAGAGGCAGGATGTTTTTCTCCACTTTATGAAAAAATATTGGGATTCAATAGAGGTTAAGGAAACTAGCTAGGGAGGAAAATATTAAAGGCGTTTAATTTTACAGCTTGCCCTGCATGAGAATATACGAAACCTAGCCACTGATTTATAGCATGAGCCTAACGTGGAGCGTGGAGTGAAGGCTAGTTTTATATAAAATTTAGAATTTATATGCTCTATTGACGAAGTATATAGAACCACAATGAATACAAATGAAAACCAATCTACCTCCTATTCCTGGCACGACATTTAATAGCGTCACATTTTCTATGTCTTGATGAATGACATCAATATCGTCAAAATGTTGCACTATAAATAAAAACCTCCTATTAAATCCTTTTTTAAAAAAATTCTGGCACGATATTTAAAAGCGTCACATATCTTACATATCTTTTTTTGCGTGACGGAAATTTCCTCTGTTCTAAAGAACTAAAACATATCCATGTTAAAAAAAACTCAATACAGAAAGATCTTTATTAAAAATGCAGCTGGTCTGCCCATCTTCGTCCGTAAAATGATTCGAAAGAAGAATTCGCTAACAAAAAAAAAACACTAGTTCCATATGTTTCTTTTTTGAAAATGACAAAAATTAAAATTGCTTGTTGTATTCAATCAAACAGCTAGTTTTAAAAATATTGGCTACACAAAAATGTTGACAGAAACAGATCAAAAATGTCTCATGCAATCTCAACGGTGCTTTGATTAAACATTTTTCAATTTAGAGACGAAAGAATTTATGGTTAAAGTGATAGATAAAAGTAAAAAATGAAATTAGAATTTTTTAAAGTTGGCAATTTTTTTATCCTTATAATATAAAATATTCGGCTAACGTAAGCACAAAAGTTATATTTTTTACACAAATTTTCACGGTAATTCTAGAAACTTTGATGAAGCTTAAAATATTAATTTATCATCTCAAAGTTCATTAGAGCCACAAACCAAATTTAAAGTTAAAAAATTGTATTACTTATTCTAAACCATCTAGGCAGATGAATTAAACAGTGTCAGTTTAATTTTATCAGACAGTGAATTTAAAAATTTACTAAACAACGTTAAATATAATATAAATATATTATACCTTTTAATTAAATTTGTACTACAAAACCCAAAAAATAAGAATTAATTCAATCATTGTTTAAATGTATTAATTATTGTTGATGCATGAGATTTATACAAGCTCTTTATCATGTGACATACTATTATATATTCGTAATTATATATTCTCTCTTGGGTATCTTTTATTTTATTTAATTAATGCATTTGCTAAACTTAGTTTTTTGGATGTTTAATTAGTTAATTTTATACAACAAAGAACTTAAAATAAATAATTTTATATACAGTGTGTTTCAGTTTACATGAAGACAGCCAAATAAATTGTTCATTAGTTACACAATTATTATTAAATTTTTATCAGTGATATTGGCCATTAAGACTAATATTTTTGTATGAAAGAATTTTTTTTGGAGTCTAAATCTGGTCAGCTATGATGGAAATGAAACGTAGGGTTTCTAGTAAAGTCATATTAGCGTTGAAGATAGAGAAAAAAAAAATATTAAGAAAAGTTGTAGCTAATCACTAAAATAATACGAATACGAAGTTTCGCTGAAAAATTGTAATCTTGAAAATTTACCACTCCTGTTAAATAACTCTCATTCAATAAGTGTAACAAAATAACAATCAATCATGAAATGTTTTTAAATGTAATTCCAATTGTTTTTAATGTTCGTTACACTCTTAATACTTAAGATAAGAATTTTTTCAATGAGTTCATACACAAAAGTAGTAAAATTTCAAGATTAATTTTTTCAGCGACACTTCGTATTCGTATTATTTTAGTGATTAGCTACAACTTTTCTTAATATTTTTTTGTTTTATCTTCAACGCTAATATGACTTTACTAGAAACCCTAGGTTTCATATCCATCATAGTTGGCCAGATTTAGACTCCAAACAATATTCTTTCAAATAGTTGGTTGTTTTGACTGAGATTTTGTGGTACCACTTCATAATTATGACTAGAGAGGTTAATACAATGTAACACAACAATATTGTCACCACAATTTTTACCCCACATTTTTTTTAATCATTAAAAATTGTGGTGACAATATTGTTGTGTTACATTGTATTAACCTCTCTAGTCATAATCTTGGTAATTATGATAGCTGTTTCTTTAAATTTAGTCAGGAGTTAAAAACAGGCCACTTGTATTAATGTATCACCTCCTCGATGCGTTGCAAACTTTAAGACTTGTTTTGTTTCTTTTATCACTTTTCATTAATAACGTAGTTTAGCGTACATTTCCAACATAGTTTCATTAACAAATCCGTAGTTTTGACTGAAATTTTGTGATAGTTACAGATATTTAATTTAATAAATAATAATAACTCTGCTTATTACTAGGGTTTATGATCAAATGTACTAAATGTTATTACGTTTACAGTTGGTTGATTACCTGACTGCTGACTTCTTAGAGGAACAATACAGAGGACAAAAGGATTTGGCCAACAAAATTTCCACCTTGGAGAAAATGATGAAGAGCCATGGAAACCTTGGTGAATGGCTTTTCGATAAGAAGCTTCTTAAAGGAGAAATTCTATAAATTACTACCCTCGTTACCAAATATTACTGAACCTGTACATACTGTCAATTTTTAATACCTGAGTTTTAAACTATACAAATGATCCTATATTTTTTTAGAGATTGATTAGAACTTAAAAAAACAATATAAAACTATTGTGATATTTTTTAATCTTGTTACAATGATATAATTTTAGTTTTTTTCTCTTTTATTAGACTTTTAACTTTTTGTCTTTATGACATTAATTAAATGTTGATTGGCATTGTTTTTGTTTAATTTATTTGTTTTATTCCCAAAAAAATTAAAATTATTTTATTGACTAGGCATTTTTAAAAACGAAGATAATTATCTTGATTGTATTCTTTTTTTTATGTGATTATTCTTGTCCGTATATATATTTTTTAAATAAATTATGATTCAATCTTGATATTAAATAAATAAATATTTAATTTATTCGTTCTTATTCCTGATATACATTACTCATTAGATATAATATATTTTTTATCTAAATTTAAATGTTAAAAATGGGAGTTAAATGAAATTTTAGGTTTGTTCTAACCCCCCAATTCATACCTCCATTTCATCGCCCACACATCGTTCAAGAATCGTATAGAACAGTTTTTATAAGCGCATACAGGTAATCATATCTTTTCTCATCATATCTACTGCCCATGTCTCAATGCTGTTTTCAATTCAAATTCAATACCCGTTTCTGTTATTTTTTTAAAACAGTATCAATACAAAACCAAAACTTAGCTGTTTTGACCTAGATCTCAGAAAGTTTTGAAATTACTTTTGGAACGAAGTTCCTTATGGCACGTTCTGGGCCCGGGAGTGAATCCGAAAAAAACGACCAATATCACCGTCACGCAAAATCCGTCACGAAATTTACCAATAATTGTGTAAAAGTTGACCGATTTAGTTGAAATTTAGTACACATGTTCATATTACCAATGCCCGAGACAAGTTCGTTGGACAACGTTATCCGCCCAAGCGTTCACGCTCAACGCTTGCGTAAACATAAGCTTCATATTAAAAAATTGGAATTTTTGGACGGGAAAAAATTCTAACTTCATCTATTTAATGAGACAAACAACTTTTTTAAATAAAATATTTTAGTAAAACGAACACCAACACTGCTATGAAGTGATAAAGATCGCTAAATTTATTAAAGCGGACCAAACCGATTAAAATAAAGAAAACAACGTTTTTACCGATATCTTACGTTCTAACGTAACGATTTTAATGAAACTTTGTATACATCACCTATAGTACAATTGAAACAAGCATGTAAAATTTCAACCTGATACAAGCAAAAGTTTTTGTGAGTTAATGATTTATATTTTTTATTTTAATATTTAATTGGATTAATTTGCCGTCGGCGTTTGAGGGGACAGTTCTTTTTTGTTCTACAACCATCTGCTTTAACTATAAATTTATCATTAACTTTTTTCTCAATGTACAATACATTATTTATTGAAAGACGCTCACTTCAAAGATAATAAAAAGCTTTTCATTTAATTTTGCCTTAACTCCCCTAGTAAAAATAGTTAGTTACTTATAATTTTGTCTCTTTTCTAACTCTACCATGAATATGCAGTTATTACTGTGATTTTATAATTTATATTTAATGAAAAGCGTAAGGAACTTCGTTCCTATCGGGTGTCCCACGTCACCACACTTATTTTTTTCCATGGGATTTTGAAAACTCATGGAAATTTAGCATAGGTAGTCTGTCCCAAAAATACGTTTAAAAAATTCATCCTTTTTTTATTTTACATTTAATCATTTAAAACAATTTTGTCTCCCTCAAAGTACTCCCCCCCCCCCTGATAAAATGCACTTGGCCCAACGTCGTTTCCATTATTGGAAACATCTTTCAAAGTCCTCTACTGTAAGGCTCTTTAGCTGCCTCGTCGTCGCTGCTTTTATGCTATCCCAGCCCCCCAAAATGGCGCCCCAAAGCAAAATTTTGTTTTTGGAAACAAAAAAAGTCACTTGGTGCCTAATCAGGTGAATATGGGGGGGGGGTCAGTGACAAACCCCCTTTTTTTCTTTTTTTTCCATGCCGATATGACACTTAGAAAGGGGTTGGATCAACAGTCTGTAGAGAATGAGTGACGACACCTGCGGTGCCCTCCACCTAGCTCAGGCTTGCTTTGGTTGTTGGGTGGAAGGGGAAGCTCACTGCCTAGTCTCCTCACTTCCTACATAAGTCTCTATAATTATTTTATGAGACATACATACGTATTTATGGGACAGAGTTTTGTATATTATCATAATTTAAATGTTTGCCAAATCTGATTTAATTGAAAAAATGTACATTATTTTTTGGCGACAATATTTGAACTACAATGGTCACTTGAGAGCAGCATGGCTGCAAACATGCAGGCACTGTGTTTGTGGCTGCCAGGATTGTGAGAACCACAATCTTGCCACCCAATCCTTTTTTTGCCTCCCTGAGGTTCCACTAAAAGAGTGAACCTTTTAACTTTTATTTCAAACAGTGTGATTCTAAAAATGGTGATTTCACCATGCTTCAGCTCACTTTTTACCACCACTCTAATGAAAATAAATGTATGTTGTTAAAGAGTTTTAAAATAAAGTTAAATAAGTTTGCTAAAAGATAATTTAACATAAAAATATATTTAATAACATTAAAAATACTCTGCCAATTAATGTGGCACATAGCTTCCTCGCAAAGAAAAGACCAAATTAAGAAAAAACCATAAATATCATAAAGTTGGAAAGGAGGTTTTTTTATTTACCCCCCCCCCCCCCCCCCTCAACACAAAAAATAACACAAAATAGAATATAACAAAAATCAATCTACGATACAAGAGCTTTTTAACGATATACGTCACACTATAAAAGATTAACTTTAACATTTGTACCCCTGTACTNCGTCTTCTAAGCGCTCTAATATTCTACCGCGCTTCGTAATATATTCATGAGCAGAGATGGCATTTTTTGGCCAAAAAAAGCATAAGTATAACTTGTTAAGCCCGTATTTTCAGCACCTAATGGAGTTAGGTAAGCTTGCATTCATCTATAAATACGTTAGTTCACTTATATTCCAATAATGCAACAGGAAAGTTAAGGCAAATTAAATAGAAAGGATTCGGAAAAAAATAAATAAAAATAGAGCCAATTAGTGTGGCACATAGCTTTTTCGCATCCTATCACGTACTTTACTGATTATATGCTTTTAAAATCCATTATATCGTCTATTTTATTTTATTTTTTCCCCGTTTTTTTTTTTTTGTAAACATTGTTTTGTGCTTTACATGAATTAAAGTATCAATAAGTAGATTAAACATAAGGAATTAAGCAAAAGTTAAAAAGCGCAGACGGCACAAATTAATCTGGGTTTATCTGCAGTTTACTTTCGTTTCATACAAAAAAGTTTCATACAAATCAGATGTGTACTTTTGAAGCTATTGGTGTAAATAAATGTATGTTTGTGTGGAAGGAAGAGAAACAAATAGCGCAGAAGGTTGGAAACTTATATGGGACCAACAATGTGCTAATTATGACCTACCATACAAATTTCAATAAATTTAGACGTGTAGTTTTTAAGATATGTTGATTCGCATGATTTGAGGGACAGAACGACACACAGACACGGAACCAAAAATGAATGTTCCCTGATGTCTGAAACGGATTTCTGTCTTGGAATTTTTTAAATCGGAGACCTAAAATTATTTTGTTCTTCAGAACGATCACATAGCTTCCGCTACCTTCGGTAAGCTCGGAAAATGAGGATGAAAAAAATAAATAAAATAAAAATGGTTTTTGGCTGGTGGAGAAGTAAAAATGTTAGTTTTTCAGGTGGCTGTATGGGGAAGTCAGGAATGAGTAGGAGCTCACATCTTGTCTCCAACTCCAGTGTCAAAGACCCCTCTAATTCCATACTACCTCCTGTCAAGTCCTTCTCTCTTGATAGGAGATCCTTCACCAAACCCTAGTTTTCCTCTTCAAGGCCTTTTGACTTTCCTGATTCAATTGAATTATTTCTTCATTATAGAAGAGAAAAAAACCTAATATTCAACATTTGTATTGCTATTTAGGACGATTGTTTATCAAATATCTGCCCTAGATTTAAATTTATTAATGTATAAAACCAAATTATCATTTTGCTTCTTTACATTCAGTTGTGTCCTTAATTTCCAGTGGTGCGCAATGGGTGTAAAATGTATTGAAGCAGGTCGGGAGCCTACCCCCGGAAATTTTTAGAAAAATAGGGTGCAAATGATCAATTTTAATGCAGTTCTACTACATCTTAGTTAGAGAGGATTTACAATCTTAGTAGGAGGTTTACAAGTTAATAAAATACACAAGTATACACAAAGCGAAGAAAAAATTGCTGTAAGATCTATGTGCAGTGAGACGGACTGACACTCGTACCCCTTAATAGAGGAAGAGTCAAGTGCAGACGTCTGAATTAGGGCGCACTATGCTATCTTTGCCCTCAGCATAAGCTCGCATCAGTTGCCTGCTTATTTAGATGGCAACGGCAACCCTTCCCTTTCTCCATCTCTAGTTAGGTTGTGGAAGCAGCCTTTAACCCATGCTGTCGCAGTTCAGCTTGACATAAATGGATTGGCATATTTTGAGTGATTGTTAAAGGTCGACCAAGAAGTCATGATCACGGGAGAAACTGAAAGCTTAGCTTCGTTTAAAGTCAGAACTTCCGAGTATTGCCGAAGTCAGTACAGTCTAAAGTCTAAGACAATACTTATTTCTAGTTTGTATGACATGCGGAGTTGTGTCAAATCTCGCAAATAACAACAGGAAGGTTTCCAATCTGTTAGGTTTCCTGTTTTGTTTGTTTTTATACAGTACGAATTACAGTCACAACTGTCCTAAACGATTTTGTACTATCCACAAATCCACGGGATGATACAAATGAGCAGGACGCTACTAATAACAGGATTAGAACATTCCTAATATGTATTTATTATCTAAATGATAGCTCTCCATGGCAATTAATCAAAATAATATTAGCGAATTTCTAGTTTGTTTTTCCTCATTGTATTTTTATTAGTGATTTCTTATCAGGTACAGTGTTGCCTGTTACAAAAAATATAGAAGTTATCCAAAATAAAATTATTAATAACAAAAGAACAACACTGTGTTTTTTGACAGTGGTCTATTTTATTAAAAACTGACTACACATGACACCAAAACAACGACACTAGCGCACTCCTCAGATTTCCATAACTTCTTGGTCGACCTTTACCAGAGGACAGCGCACTTTTTAAATGCAACATATTTTAATTACATGAATCGTGTTTCACATTTGCGTGAACAAAAAATTTGTTGTGAACAAATTAATTTTAAATTTTATTTCAAATTTTTACTGAAGCAGTGCTTTCTTTGCCTTATTGCACTGCTCACCACTGTTAATTTCTTTAACTAAATTGTTTTACTCATACTTTTCTTACCTTCCATTCATCTTACTTGGTAACAGCAGAATCTTACATATTGTGCTTAACTTTGAAAAACTTTTGCATGTATTTCAGGAAAATTGGATAGGGAAAATAACAAAGAGAACAAACTTATCTTAAAAAAAGATATATTAAGAGATATCAATATATTAACTACTCCAAATTCCATCCCAAATTTATTACTTAAAAATTAAATCAATCCATAATATATTCAAAGAAAAATAAATTAAAAATTTATAGAGGATATAATAAAATTGTATTTTCTCTCCATAATAACTACTAACGAGAAGATTAAGAATAATTTGTTTTATACAACAAATCAAAGATTATAAAGAGAATAATAATAAGAGTTTAGGTGATATAATGGAAATACTAAAAGAAGTAAATATGTTAGGACTTAAGGAACCTTAGGTTTTAGGAAACAATAAAATAAAAATAAAACTGAGGATACAACAATTAAAATAAGTACTTTAACAGAATATAGAGTTTTTTTTTCAATTTTAATAAAGTTTTAAAATAATACTTTCTTTCATATTCAAGTAACAACTAGAATCTGAAAGAAAGATATACATTTTTTTTTTTTAGAAGTCAAGTTTTTTCCCTTTTCAAGGGAAAGGGAGATGTCAATATTAATTTTCTTTCAAAAATTGGCAATCAAACATGATACCATTCTCATCAAAAATTTCAAAAAAAAACTTCAAATATTCTTAAAGACATGATCTTGACCAGTGAATGATAGCTCCAGCTAAAAAAAACTCTCTAAAATCTAACTTCAATATTAGAGATAAATAAATAATTACTAAAATGTACGTTGTTTAAAATCAACAGCACCCATAGAGGTATCTTCCCCATGAAATATAAATCACGGCGAAGCCTACATATTCTAATAATTATTATTTATAAGATACAAAAGTTATTCAAGCCTCAGTTTTATTAGTCTAAATATACTCCAAATGTATTTCCACACATTATTTTTTTTTTTTTTCATTTTAAAATTCCTACAAATTTTTTTTATTAACTTTGGTTTTTTTAGTGCAACAAAAAAAAGTTATTAAAGGCGGAAGAACCAAAAGTGTATTTTTTAATTAATAAATAGATATAAATCTAACGAGTACAATTTAAATGGTTTGTAATAATGAAACAGGTACTGCAGATTAGAACAGTTTTTACAGTTTAGCTTTAGTTGTTTTATACACTTTAATGTATGGCGTAACCAGAGGGAATAAACTCTGAGAGCTCTTGAATTCAGTAATGTTATCAATCTGGAACAGCTCACATTCCTGGAAGAAGAAAAGTAAAAATTAAATCATCAGTGATAAATTTTATCATAATAATTTTAACGCTGACAACTACTGAAAATTTTATATATTTTACCTGTTTCGATGTAACAATCGGTCCATTATTGTCAACTGAATTAGCTTCAGGATTTAACCCAGCTCCACCTTCAGCCATTGAAACTACGTGGACACTTAGTTTGTGACGCTTTTCACCCTCAATACTTATCATAGTCTATAACATTAAAAGAAACTAATAACCAACTCATATAAAAATATCAGATAATAGTTTATAAAATGAAACATTAAAAACGATAAAAAGAAATAATAATAAAGAAATACATAATATATTTGTATGGATCTAGGGTTGAAAAATTGAAGGCTTTAGAGTCAACTCTTTGTATTATACAAGACAGGCTCGAAGGCAACTCTGGGAAGTTGCTATTGTTTGGTGCAGAAGTTCAGATTCATGGACATCTAGTAATGGGGAGAGTTTTGGACATATAAAAATGTTTTAACTGTCTTTCGGGGTTTTCTTTTTATCATGAGAAAAAATTAAGCTTTGCCCTTGACCCTAAAGTTTATGATCAAGTTTATTGGGCGTCCACAGGTAGTTCCTTTAGGATGAACCCACAATACATTCATCATTGAAGAGGGTAACGGTCCAATTAAATGGAAATGGAACTAAATGTATTTTTTGTTTATGTATTTATGTAGTTTCAGCTATGTATTCCTTGCGTACTTGGTTGTTGCACTTTGTGGTTTTTATAGGATATTTCAATTGCACCTTTCCAGTAAATTTTAAAATGTGATTACAAGTAAAGAGAGAAACGTATTAACTAAATCTTTCCAGAATAGGATCATTATAAAAGCTCCCATTGTAATTATCTTGGATACCTATGAGAAGAGAAGTCCATGTCTCTATACTATAAAGCTGCATCTAAACTATAATTGTGAAAGGGTCACCTCTTGGAAACTATGATTCCCTCAAAATAACTGAGATCAGTCTAAAGTCTAATGCAATAAAATATTTAAAAAAAAAAAACATACCCTGTAAAAATTTAAGATATCATCCTTGGACACGGTCTTTAAGTATTCAACTTCAACGTTATTCCTGTCAAAGTGATACTGTTGGGTAGTGATTTCATTCCAATATATACTGGTTTGAGCACTTAAATTCTTAGGCTTTTCTAGCCTATGAGCAGCCAATGCTTCTTTGTGCTTCTTGAAATCTTCTTCACTTAACTCCATCAAGTAGTTCTAAAAAAAAGATTTAAAGAGAAAATTAAGAAAGCGAAAATTCAATAAATCAGTGTGCAAAGTAAAGGATTTTTATCAAGGCGTGTGCTTCCATAAGAAGTTTCTAGTCTTGATTCACTTAAGTTCATAAATTTGTTATAAAGAAAACAAAACGATCTTACTTCCATACTGGCGATGAAGGCTTCAACTCTAGAATCCACATAACGAGGATGTCTGTCAGACTGCACAATAATTCTAAAACCTTGTACACCATTAGCTCGCCTTACACTGCTAAACACTATATAGCCCAATTGTTCCTAAATTAAAAAGAAAGAAAAAAAAGTCACATGCTGCCCCGGAAAAATATTGATTACAATACAAGCTATGAATTCATGACATAAGTAACACGCTCAGAAGCCAATGTGAATAAAAAATAATAAAATACATTTTTTTCTAATACAATTATCATGAAAAAAATAAAAAATAGAAGGACTTTCTGGTGTAAAAAGAAACAAAAAAGATGAGTAAAATTATTTTATAAATAAAACCAATATTATTGATTTTATTAAAATTTACAAAAACTTTGATATCTTTGGCTTCTGTGCGACTTGTTAATAAAAATAAAATAACAGTTGAAAGGAAGTTACCTTAGTACGTAGTATATTAAAGCAGGGTTCCTGGATGATATGTACAAACAGTTCAATAAGAATATTGTTTACAGTTGATTGGAGATTACATTGGTAGTAGTTCTCTAGGCACGAACTTTTGTGGCAATCATTCTCCACTTCGTACAAGTAACTTCTACCTATAAATGACAAAAAAATTATAAAACACTCGATAATACTAAGACAATTCATGCATAAAAGTTCACTCTGCGTTTGCAAATTCTGTTCTAATCTGCAGAAGACAAATTTATTAACATAAAATTACTTGTGGCATATACAAGTGTACCATAAAACCACATGTTTGAAGGTTAGTAATGTTTTTGGGCAAAAAAAATTGTATTTTCTTGATGTTGATTTCCCATGTTAACAAAATGTACGCCCAGTAAACAATAGTTTCTAAAAATAAACTTAAATCATTAAATTAGGTTTATTTATAATTATAAACAGACCCATTGGGAAGAAAACCAAACTTCACGCAAATTAGATAGCCTAGTTAAGAAATTAAGTGATGAAGGTTTTACAAATATGAACAATTTAGAATCAGTTATTAAAGATTTCAACAATAAATTTACTAAATGCCTTGAAATTAAACACAAAAAGAAAATTAATAATAGGAATCTCCCGCACACTTCTAATAGTAGGGTACACGACCCCAACTTATTAGAATACTTAAAGCTACACAAAAAAGGATGGACTCAAAACTTGAGCAATTTAGATATACCTGTAGGGATGTTAAACTTACTAAGTCTTGGGCCTAACTTCAGTATAACATACAATAGACCAAAACACCTGATTAATGAATTCATAGTAGATATTGAATTAATGCTTAACAACCTAAATACCTCTGACAATCATATATGTGCCTTGAGGAGCCACATCATAAACAAAATAATAATATTCCAAAACAAACATAAGACCTATTACCCAAACGGTAGTTTTGAAAAACAAATTCTCACAGATATAACAGTAACTAAACGCTTCCTTCTCAATAACCCCCAAANTAAAGAAAAAATGTTTTACTAATCCAATACTAATTTTTACTAATTTAAATTTGTAGTATATCATTTTGCCATCTCAGAAATCGAGGTGCAATTCATTTACATTTAACACACTTTCTTAATTAATATCTCGTAAAATGTAATGGAAGTTTGCATACCATCTGCCAGCTGAATCTCCCGATTCCGAAGTAGCTGGCAGGGGAGTAATGGTCATAAGGACACAGAACTGTCAAGCCTGTCCATCACGGTCTTCATCATGTCCAGGCATACCTGCACAGACAAGACAAACAGAAAATTAATAAAAAGCAATCCACGACAATTGAAATAATGGACAATATTCACACTGTTTCTAAAATAAAGACAGCAATTTGAATTTTTAAAAAAATAAATAATGAAAATAATATATAAAAGGGGTAAACTGAAATGATATCAATGCATTAAAAAATTAAATAACTTTGAATATTGAGTAGAAAAGAACTATCTTAACAGTGCAAGGTCTAAGGGAAATAATGAGTAAAAAAGTCACCATTTTTTTTCTTCACATATTTGTTCCTTGAATTCTTATGTCAAAAGGACATTGAATTGCAAGGTACTACATCTTTAGAAAGTGCAATTTAATAATATTAAATTTAAGCCAAACAAGGAGATTGTTCCATCTCCATCATGCCTTTACTGTGAAATTAACTTTCTAACCAAATTTTTTTTTTTTAACTTATTAAATGAAGATTACTAACAGGTTTAGTGGTGTTGCCATGGAAGAGTGCTTCAACGTGAAGTTGTGATAGTAGCCTGGGGATGAAAGCTTCTAGTTTGTCTAGAGTCATAGCTTCGGCTGCATCCTTCAGCTCATTTTTACTCCAAGATTGTTCCGAGAGTAAAAGAGCCAAGTAGTATACAGCCTGCTGGTAAGGCTGCTCAGCTGAGAAGTTCTTCAATCCTCGTATATACTACAACAATATAAAATTATAACGTGATTTGAATAGATTTATATTAAATTTATCATTATTATTTATAACTTATTTTAGAAAGTGAAGCCAGAAGAGTTAATAATAATTGGAAGACTGAAAATAATATACTTAATGAAATATTTTATTATAGATACTTGGTTATTAAATAAATATTTAAAATACAAGATGTATTCTCAAATATCTCTTTTTCAATCAGGTTCACACATATATAAGATCACTCATATATAAGATTTTTTTATAATTTTATTAATAAAATCTTTAAACAAGCAAATTTGGTACCCCGAATTTGGTGACTTAACTGTGTTAATTTTGGTATTTATTTGTAGGACAAATTGTAATAATTTGGTTGTCTTCTTTGTGCCCTCTTAATGCAGAGCTAAAGATGCAACCGTATTAAATATGTATTAATTATTATGGTTGTTAGACAAAAAAAAAAAAAACTGATATATTTGACTCTTGCTCTCTCTAGAGTTTCATTGACAAATATATTATGTACAGTGTGTCCCAAGATAGAGTATCCAAAAAGGAAAGGTTTCTTTATTTTGGGATTAGAAACTTATGCTTAAAAACCTCTAAAAATGGAAATAATTTCTTGACTTTGTGTAAAGGGGGTTCAGTTTTTTGAAAACTTTAAAAATGACCATGAGTAAACAACCCTCATTTTTAATGGTATTAAAATTAGTATAGGAGACAAAAAAAAAAAAAATCATTTTCATAAAACAAAACAATTGCAATTCTGAACCACTTTTCTGAGTAATATTTTTGAAACTATCAAAAATAAGGAAAGTTTACAAGACACTGAACACCCTGAACAAAAAATCAAGAAAATATCATATTATTTTTTCATAAACCCAAAAATAAGAAAATTTTTCCTATTGGATACTCTTATCTTGGGACACAGTGAATTATAATAAAATGATGGAAAACAAATGTCGGCTATCAGTGACAGATAGGGCATAGCGCACTTCACTGATAAAGCACTAGTGATAGTCAAGTTACATATACATACATATAGTTTATAATTATTCTTGATAGTATAATACTAAAGAGATTTAGTCATTCAGCTTTTTTTTGAGACGTAGAACTAATAAAACAATCCTATTAAAAAACTTTTAAACACTCGTCATCTTTGTTAAAAGAAAAATGTTGAAGGCGTCAATTGCACTATTATTTTTGTTTGGAGTAATTGGAGTGTATCCGATATTATTAAAAGACTGGGGTACAGATAGTCATATTAATAGACTTTCTTATGCTACATACGATGTTTTTTCAGAGGCTTTCCAACAAATCACTGCTTCTCTTGAAGGATTATATCCAGTTCCAGATCTGACAAAAACATTCACTCAGGTAAAAATATACTTTTTTTAAAAAATATTATTCTTCAACAGTTTGGGGTAGAATAAATTAATAGTAATTCAAAATCAATTGCCTAGCAGGAATATTTAAGAATTAATTAAATAAGTTTTAATGTATTGTAAAAAAAAAAGTTGTATTATTAATTGTAATTTTTTATAAATAAAAAATGTCAAGTATTTTTAAACAAAAAAATGTTAACAACTAAGTTAGCCAACTTAAGTTAAACTACTAAAAGTTATTTAAAACTGGTAAAAATGGCACAAATATTAAAATTCTATTTAGATTAGTGAACAAAGAATAAATATTCTATTCAGCTTAAAAATGATCAAAGCATCAAAATTAAAGCAAAACCCAGCATTTTAATCATTTCTAGTTCCAACTACTCTAGGATTAAAAATTTTAAATGTACAATGTTGGATAACGAGGTCATCTTAAAGAAATAACACAATCTAAAATAAAATCTATGCCGAGAAACAGTTTGTTTTGTATTATTCCTATAAGGTAGAATGTTTTAGTTAGCATTTATATTTTATTCTGATATGATAATTTATTCTATAATTTTTATTAGATTATGATAATAATTTATTTAATTCCATTACGCAAATACTATAATCTATTTACAGTAGATTTGAAGAATTATTCTTGAAACATATTTTTGATTATGTTTTGTTTCAGTGGAATGTCCTTATATACATTTAATAAAGATTACTAAAAAAAGTAAGTTTAACTTTTTTTGCAATAAAATAAATTTAAGATACTTGAATAAATATAATCTAGATTTTCCAAAGAATACTGTCCCACAGATTTAATCCTTTCATTCCGAATATTATTATTTATACTTTTATTAGACTCAGGCCATGGAAACATACGCTATAGAATTTGAATGTATACTACACATTGAGGTATTTTGAAACACAAAAATTCAAGAAAGATGAACTCTTAAATCATTCTCTAAAATTATCAATCTAGAATATAGTACTCTGGAACCAAATTTTTATTCTTAAATTATTATATATTATAAATTTAGTTTCTCAAAATTCCATTTATTTATCTATAAACTTCATTTCAAAAACCCCTTGATTCCTTTTTTAATTGTTTATATGTTTTTGACTCTCATGACCATTTATTCCAGGATGTAAAGAATGCAAATGAATCGTGTAAATTTAGTGCTTATAACGGTTGGCTTGAAGACATGCAACTCGACTCATCTAAGATTGGAGTTAAAGGGAATTTAAGAAGATTAGTGATGCGCAGTTTATCTCAAAATACAGTCAATAGTGAATCTCTTATGAAACATGAAATATACATCTGCACCTCTTGCTTATCCATTATATTTAAAGGGTAATTTTACAACAATTTTATTTTTTTTACTTTATATTTTTTCATTTACCTACCTTCAGAATCAATAATAATACTAATTTAATAATATCCATTTTCTAGGCACATATTGCCATTCATTTAAAATGTCCTACTTTTTAATTGTACAATTTTTATCAAACATGCTATTAATTAAATTCTTGATACAAGAAAATAATTATGTTAGATTGTATGAAAGATGAATTTGTAATTTGTTAATAATTATAATCATATTAATTATTTTTAACATTAAATACATGTGATTTTTTTTTTTAATCCATTTAGTTTTCACTTTGGCTATGAAGCAGAACACAATGGGAAAGAAGTGACAGGAGTTTTAAATAATCCAGAGCCATTGGAATACGAGATAAACTTCACTATGACAACAAGGCTTGATTTTGATGGAAACAAGATGGTCTGCAATAATACCATCAATCAATTTGTAAATTCGATTCATACATCAATTAAATTGACAAATAATAATTATAATAATATAATTGTATACAATATATATAATATTTTATCGTTGAAAACGGTATACTTAGACTATTAATATAGTCATTGTAGTAGTACTGAAGTCGTAGATATTGAATATTTTTAATAAAGTTAACAGGGTTAAGGTTCAAAAGATAAAAGAGTTTGAATAAATCTAAATAATAAAAAAAGCTTTTCTAAGATAGATAAAAATAAAATAACCTAGTTATAACTTCGTAACTAGGTCATAATCAGTGACTTTTACTATCTATACAGGAAAACCCTGATTTACTGTGTGCAGGAAATGTTTCCTGTTTTGTCTTTTCTTTTTAAAAGTTATGCAATGTTAGTTATAAAAAATTGAAGAAGCTACTTTCAATTTTATCAAAGGTTATTAATTTACGATAATAGAAAACAAAAAGGGCTTCCCCTTTTTAGACATGTGCCTGAAACATTATTTTAGATTTAGAGATATAAATGATAATGTTAGTTAGTTATTATAAGAAAATGATAACAAAATAATAAACTAAAATAATTAGGATGACCACAGTTACCCTATATTCACATGTCAAGTAGTTGGTCTCACTAAGAAAGCCTTTTAACTGTAGTATGTCAAGGTGAAAAAAATCTGTCAGAAACTAATCATTACCGGCCATTCATCCCCATCGTGACCAGTAGGCAACTGTCCTAATGATTAGTTTCAGACAAAACACATAGGAAATGAAAAGTAAGTGCCCAAGCTGGAAGAGAACCTATAAACTCCAGGTTAAAATAGTGAAACACTTACTAAACTGGGCTAATGCCTTTGAGTTAATTTGCCTAGAGAATTAGAGAATAAGTTTTATTTCTAATATGCATTATTTTGTAATGCCCTACATTTTCTTTAATAAATATTTATTTTGACTCCTACTGATTAAAGACCTTAAGTTACATTAAAAGAAATTAAAAAATAAAAATAAGTATACATTATAGTAATCTGTACTACATATTAATAAATTAATTTCAATCTTTGTTTCTAGAACATTGAACTATTCGGATCAGATAACGTTACAGTCACAGGCAATAAATTCAACGCTAGATTATCAAAGGCTACAGGATTCAACTTCTTAGCTGATCATATTGACATATGGATGTTTCAACATTTCAACACGACAGTACGAGAGTATATTAAACACAAGATGGATCAAGCTGTCAGGAAAGTTCTTTATCATAGAGATCCCTGTAGTGAATTCCTAGTATAATCTTTTAAATTGTTTATACAAAACAATGCTATGATACAATATGTAATTAAGGTTAGTCAGGAAAGTCATCAAATCAAACTAAAAATCCTATATTTTCCTAGAAGAGCATATTGAAAATCCCTTTTTACTTAAATCCCAAATAAATAAAAAATAATGCACTGTAAAGCAAAAGATAATAGAATGAGAATAATTAAGGCTTAAATGAGGTGTTTAATTATTTGTTTATTAAATCAAAACACTAATAGAAAATCAGCTAAAACTCTAACTATCATAAGTCATTTTTAAATAACGTTCTGTAAATATAATATTTTTACAAAAGTATTATTTTTAAAATAATCATAGTAAGAAGAATATAGTTACATATATTTATAAATGTATGGTTAATATGTGAAACAATATTTTATTTTTTAGTACCAAAAAAATTTTGTTTGAATGTAAAAACTAACTGGAAATTTTAATATCAATGTTGTTACTTTAAAAAAAAAAAAAAAAAAAAAAAAACCTACTTATTAATACTAAACAAAATGTTTAGTGTTCATTTTCTTTAAAATTATAATTTGTAAAAATTGTCTTGAAGAAATTTTTAATAAATAATAAATGTTAACCAAGAATATTAATTAAATATTAAAAATAAAAAAAAACCCTCTGATACTAATTTAGGAAGCTAATTATATTTTTTTCCCAAATAGTTCAAATTGGCTTAGTAAGAAAGAAAAAATAAGAGTGTGGTCAACAATATAAATGTTAAAAAGGTTGTATTAAAAAAATAGCAATCACATCAAATTTTATACTTGGTAAAGAATAATGTTATTGTAAAGTACTTACATTCTCTTTAAGAATTTCAAATCTTTTTGGATCAATCTTGAAGTTTGTCATTTTCTCCATAATTTTTTCCAGGAAAACTTTCTGTTTATCATTGTAACCACCAATGGAAAGCTGAAATTAAAAATTAAATATAGTCATACGAGCAAGAATAAGGCATTTTATTAGGATAAGGTGCTTTATTTAGGAGTAGTGCAAATTAAAATAATAAAGATATTTTTGCCGGAAATCAATTATAGGGAATTTGTAAAAAAAAAAAAAGTCAAAAAATATCCTCTAAATACACTTAATTTTTATGTCTTTATCATAAAAAAATGACTGTTTAATCTCACCGTAGGTTCACTTTTAAACCTACAAATTGAGGTAGGATAAAAAAACTTACCACCCTATTAATATAAATTTAAAGTTTATTGATTATACATCATTAGAAAATGATTGAGGTCCATCTGGATTAACCAGATGTCCGGACTGGTAGGGGCTGAATTAGCAGACTCTACTGTACTAATTGTAAATTTCATAAATGAGTAATATTTTGATATATGAATATATTTTTACCTTATGAATTCAAAACTGTTGTTGACTTTGGGGAGAAGAAACTCATCATCTTGCCTGTACCAGACACGACAGAACTGTGTTTGATGAATAATCGATGGGTGAACAAGGGGCTGATAATTAATGGTTAAATATTTTGATAATTAAATGATACATACCACCATTCCATATTTGGTGTTTATAAGGTCCCACTTCAAACCAGCGAGTTCAGCAGAGTAAGCAAACTCATTAAGAGCATCTTTAAACAGCATCGAAAACATGTAGGTCATACTACAGCTTAAAGGATCAATATAAGCCAGGGGACTGTAACATACAATTAGCACCATATTAAGAATAAGGAACAAGAGTAAAAATAGAAGAAGGATGCTTATTACAGTTAAACAGGGAGAAGAAATTTGGCATAAAAGCATAAATAGGGAGGATTGCAAGTTGAGTATACTCCCTAATTTTAGCTTGGTGCATATGCATCAGTTATTTCGATATTATCAATTTTTCTACAATATCTTTAAGCCTGAATATCTCAAGAACAAAAACCAGAAAAAAGACTTTTCCTAAAAGTGGACAGAATGTGTGTAGAGTTTCAAACAAATACTCACAAAAAAAAAAAACTCAATTAGATAAAACATTTTAAGAATATAAGAAAGAAAAAAGCGTAAAATAAGCTTTAAGTATCTCTGAACACCGAGGTAGCAACAAGATTTATATAAGATTTTATTAGCCTTTTTTCACCATTGATATATTTTTACCTTATGAATTCAAAACTGTTGTTGACTTTGGGGAGAAGAAACTCATCATCTTGCCTGTACCAGACACGACAGAACTGTGTTTGATGAATAATCGATGGGTGAACAAGGGGCTGAAACATTAAATAAATGTATTAAATCTCACAAATAATATTTTTTAACATCTTAGGAAATAAAAAAAAATGAAGCAATGATGTTTGGAGTTTGGAGCAATTTTAATTGGGGTGCAGAGTTATTATTTATTATTTTACAAAATAATGAAATCACAGATAAAGGGAGTAATGAGCAAGTTAAAACTCCTAGGATCAAAACTACCAAATTTAAAAACCACTCCAAAAACAAAAAAAGTTGTTTAAACTTATGTTTAAACTTTACCACTTATCAAAGTTAAATCAGCTATCACAATTCACATTAATTACTGAGCAGGCAATTTCAACAATGATATGGATGACTTTAAGCACCAAGTCTTTATCTATTCACATAAAAACTAACTGACTTACATTTTCTTCACGAGGTAGGACATCAAAATTTGTTGGAATGAAGTCATTTTGATCAGGTAGATGTAGTTCGCTGCACTTACTTCCATCAGACCATTTCTGAAAATTTAAAAATCAGGCATTTTCATAAATTATTCATAGTTTCATTAGTTAAAAAATTTGACCCCGAAAATCGTTCATCGGTGAAAAAAACGTTCATTTTCATCTTAAAAGATTAGTAGATGTTGTAACTTATTCATAATTAATCTGGATCTCTTTTTCTTAAAAAAAAAAAAAAACTTGGGACGGAACAAGGAATATACTTATAAACAATATACATCAGGAGCAATGATATAAATTTTAATAAAAGCAGAAACCCAGATAAACCAAACAATCAGAAATTAAAACAGGCCATGGTCCTAATAAGTTCAGTTTTCTAGGGCACTTCGTTACTTTGAATAAGCATAATTACTACATGGTTCATAAGTAATTAAATTTAGAAGTTTCAACTGTGAGTACATTAAAAAAAATCCTTAAATTTTAAATAAAAAAATAAAAATTATTGATGATAAATTAATACCTTTTTTAATTCCTCCTGGATTTTTTCCTTCTTGTAATCAGTTCCATACCATTTCTCCTTTTCATTTGATACATCCTTGAATTTCTTTGCCAATACAGACACCCTTGAAATATATCAGTTTTGTAAGAATACTTTTAATTTTAATTGTTAAAAAAATATAATATAGTATTAACTTATTATATGGTAGTAGTAAGGTCCTAGTACTAGTACTAGACGGATAGGAAGAACCACTCATTAAAACCTAGCAATTAGACCTCATTTAGCCCCATTTTACTAGCCCTGTGGCAGAGTTCCAGCCACTTCATCCATCATACCTCTGCCATCATGATGTGCCGCTAAAGTGATCAATAGAGAAGAGCCAGTGTGATCAATAGTAAGCCATATAAATCAGAGCATCACAGTATGGGATCAAATCCGAGGGACCTTGTAGTGCCCTTGATTCATTAATGGTTAAATTAACAACGTACCAAGCAATTCAATTTTTAAGTTTTTGGTAGTTTTCATACTACGGAAAGATTAAATTTTAAATAATTCAAATTACAATTATCAATAACACGGACATACAGAGAAAAATAGACCCCCGCACCGGGACTCGAACCACGGGACCTCCTAATTAATCCGTTACAGGTGCTCTTTAACCCGAGCAACCAAGCAATTTAATCCGCTAATTATAGCAAACCAGCTACTATCAAAGCAGTAGTTATCTATGACTATACACTAGTTTCAATCAACCAGATAATCAAATAAAATATATAACATTTTTCTTATCTAACAAATTTTATTGTGACACCAAAAAAACCTGACAATAATTCTTTAAACTAAATATATTCATACAAATTAATAAGTTTATGCTTTGATGACATCTGTTCTTAATAGCAGTACAGTATAATATAGTTCGCATTTTGTAAATACATTTATTTGTTGTAATATAGACACTAAATCAATCATTAGTAAAGTTATTATTGAAAAATATAATATAAAAATAAATAAATAAAATTAATAAAAATTAAACATACCAAATATTTTCAGGTGTTAACAGTTTTAAGAGATCTTCAATTAGTTCTGGTTTCCAATCAGTTAGAGTGTAGTTTGCAGATAACACCTCTTCTACTGGATAAATCTGTATGAAAGAATCAATATTTAATTAAAATTACTTAATGCTGTATTACAATAAGTTAATGTACTTTTCTACAAAGAGAGAACTAAAAGTCCAACTTTGATGTTGTAAGAGCTGTGAAACAAATGGCCTCCATAAATAGAAAATTACATAATTCTTTAAGTTTGTTTCTATGTTTCTCTAAAACTGAAATTATTATGGTTCAATCCAGATGATTTATTTTTATTACATAGTATAATATTTTATGTTTTACTTTTGCTCTCAAAGTAGCATCAATTGAAAGCAGATTTTGATATCAACCATTAAGATTGATTGTTTATTCATAAATAAATTGGCTAAAACCATTTTTTAACATACCTGCATGGCGCTAACAATATGGGTAACGTAATTTCTTGGCAATTCTTTGTCTTTAAATCGAAAATGAATATTCGATAAACCTTTGCATTCATCAAAAATAATTTTCCACTTCTCTGGACCTTCCTCTTTCAATTCTGTTATGTACTACAAAAATAATTTATTTGTTAAAAAAAAGAAATATATATATGTACATACATAGATACAGATAAGACAATAAAAAACAAAGGATATTTATAAAGAATAGTAAGGTGATTTTTTCCATACTTATTAACTACGTAACTAGAGAGATAGAGAGAAAATATACCTGGAATAGAAGGTGTATAATGTTATCAACATTATCAATGCCAGTTTCAGTTAAATCAACGTTGATGTAGATAAAATCAAAACCACGATGATCAGATCGAGTTCCTATGACTAGGCTGTTGCACCAGCTTCGAGCCTTCAGAGCTGATAGCAAGCTTCCGGGACCTTCATGACCAATTACATGACTTATACAGCTAGTTGGCTGTAACAAACAACAATCAAACATTACTGAACATGAAATGTAAGGTATGCCTCATGCTTTTTATGCACGTACTCTGTGCATGATGAAAAATTAGGAAAATGGCTTTAAACAAACATGAACTAAAGAAAAACTTATTTCTTTATAATTGTTAACATTCTGCAGGTTCCAAGTTGTTGTCCTTTTTCTTTCTTTTTTTTCCATAAGGCAACTTAAAAAGTTTAAATTTAATTCGGGTTTAAGAGGAAAAAGATAAGAAACTTAAAAAGTTTAAATTTAATTCGAGTTTAAGAGGAAAAAGATAAGACTTACCGAGCTTTTGTAATGATGTCTGAGGTCTGGAATGGGAAATAAGATTGTAAGGTCTCTGACATCCTTAATTGAAGTCACATAATATTTGTAACCAACTTGCTCAGCAGAGAATGGATGATCAAGTAGAGGAGGAAGTTCTACGTCTTTATTGATAATTTCGCTAAACATTGAAGTAACCATATCTTCCAGATCATCCAAACTTTCTGTAAAATCAATTAAATATTATATAAGCATTTAAAACAAGAGATACAAATGGGAAATTTGTAAAAAAATTGAAAATGCTTTTAAATCAAATTATCGTAGAAATAATTCATGATTTTACCTTTTCCAAGAATAGCTAGATTCATGATATTTGATGAATACCACTTGCTATGGAAATTCAATAATTCCTGTCTGACATCAACACCGTTTTGCTTTGGAAGAACATCAAGAGTATCAATATTACCTAAACAAAATAAAATTAATATTGTTAAATAAAAAGTAAAAGATAAAATTAAAAGAATATTATGTTAAGAATAAAGGCTGAAATTAAAAAAAAATTATATTTAATTTTCCTTTTTCTTCTAGTTTTATGTTACTTTTACAACAAAATTAGGTGATTTATAAAAGGGGGAAATCAGTCACTACTTAATGTGATCGTAAGTGACAAACATGCCTCACCTCTTGGGGATAAATATCTTGGTAATAACTAATAACACAAGGTTTTATGTAAATGTGATACCTCTCGATTACGTAGAGATCGTTATTTATTCTATTAGTTTACACAGACAACTATGGCCTTATTTAGCTAGTTTTTTAATTATAATAATGGCACTCAATTACTCAATAATTGTAGATTCAAGGGTGAAACCACCTAATAAATTAATACTAATGTACTTCACTACAATATTCAGTACACCATTAGTCAAAATGCCTCCATTGGATTTTTAAAACATACATATAAAAATAATATTATAATAATACCAACTGACCCGTTCCAAATTTGCCAAAAGGGTGGCCTTTTTTTGAACAAGACATTTTGAGTTGATTCAATCTCCAAGCATCAGTTTGTAAATTTTTCTCATGCTCCGAATTAACTGCATTTACTTCTCTGTCCGTTGCACCTTCAGTAAACAAAGGCTCCAAGAAGAATTGTGCAAACCTAAAAGTAAGAAAGAAAAAAATCTTTATACAATTCCTTTAAACCAAAGAAAAGGATTTAAATCATTAACTACTGCTCAGAAATTTCCTCTCTTACGCTAGTCAATTACCTCTATTTTTTAAGAGGTTAAATTTAACAAGTAAGGCATGCTTCACGTAAGTACGTGAGGCGATAATCTCCGGTTTCTGTACAATTAATTTAAAATTATTAAGTGTAATTGCATGTTCCTTTTCTACAATTCATGACCTTACAATTGATGTGTATCATGCTATAGAAAAACTTTTTTTATTCATCCGCCATATTGGCCGTGCCGCCATCTTGGACATATTAAATGTATTAACTCCAAATGTGTCCAGTTGCCTCAAATGCCGAGATGCATCCGTGTGCCCAATTTTATGTTTCTAGCTATACTGCCGTGCTAAGCCAAAAAACCGTAACTGTCATTTTGGTCGAAAATAAGGTTTTGACATATTCAGGGTTTTGGGGGGTCGTTTTTGCCGTTTTTGATGGTCCCGAAGCCGTATCTTCATCCTAAATACGAGAAAACAGAGATTTTTAGTTAAGGTTTTTGTATTAAAGGACAATTTACTAAGCGAAATTGCCTTAAGTGACAAATCAGATGGAAAAAGACCGTATCTGATGGTAGATACGGTAATTTCGCTTCTGAAATCACAGTCAATTTACGTCAACTTACACCACAGTTACGTTAAACCTGTTATATTCAGATAGAAAAACACCTTATCTACAGGTGTTTTCATAAATTTGATCCCCCCAAAGATGTATTTATTTAACTTAGGTAAAACAAATGTGGCTCTAAAGAGAATAAAATTCTTAATTCATTGATATAAAATAATAAAAAATCGGACAAATAATAAGGGAGTTATAGGCCTTTAAACTTTGAAAACTTTAAAGTCGATTTTCTCAAAACTTTTTTGTCCAAAAAAAACGGTAGATACGGTTTTTTGGCTTAGCACGGCAGTATAGTAGTCAACAAAACAAGCCAATGAAACAAGCCAATGGACAGACAGAATAAGGTTTCTTTTTGTACTTTGTACAGAAACCTAAAAAGAAAATAAAAAGTTAGCACCCTCCCATCTATAAATAATTTTTTTTTCCTGTTCTTTCTTTAAATTACCCTACACGGCTCATGATCATAAGAATACAATATTTATTTATTTAATTTTATCTTTACTATTATTATTATTATTTTATATTGAAATTTGTTAAGGAAAGCTTAAGATTACCTTCAAAATAATTTTAGATTTCTTCTTTATGATCTTAGATATTTTTTCTATATTTTCATACAGACACCAACAATATATTATATAAGTATCTGTAGAAAAATCTAAAATGTTAGTAGAATATTTGATATAAAAAAAAGTCGAGTGTTTAGAGAGAGAGAGATCAAAATTATTAATAAGCTTTTAATTTTTAATATTGCCAAGCCGAAACCAAGTAATTCATTTATAATTATGCTAACAGTATTGATTTTTTTGTTATATATAAACTGGTATGCGAGGGAGAAAACTTGGCAAGATTTCTTGTTCTATTCGGTGTCTTTTGCTATGAAATAAAAATTCAATTTAAACTAGCAATACTTATTATGAATTTTAATATCATTAAAATTGATTATTTAATATTGTGTTGTACATAATAATTTGATTGTACTGACCAATATTTTGTGGTAATGAAACACAATTATAACTAATACAAATGTGAATGAAATATAAATAGAAATTATTATCAGATAATATTGTCAGGCTTTCTACTATTTTCAATGATAATTGTACTAATTATGTACTTGAAACGGTCTATGAGTTTTATCTAAGTATTTATTAATTATCATTATAATTATTATTGTTACTTTTAATCTACATAAACTCAAAAGAGGAAACTTTATTTATAATATTTCTTTTTATTCTTGTCTGTTAATTTTTATAGAAATTATTATCAGATAATATTGTCAGGCTTTCTACTATTTTCAATGATAATTGTACTAATTATGTACTTGAAACGGTCTATGAGTTTTATCTTATAATTATTATTGTTACTTTTAATCTACATAAACTCAAAAGAGGAAACTTTATTTATAATATTTCTTTTTATTCTTGTCTGTTAATTTTTATATAAGATGTCTTATACTGTGAAAAGAAAAAAAAATAATATAAATATATTAAAATTGTTAAATAAAATCAACTTACCTATCAAGAGCTCCTGGTAAATGTTCAGGAGCAACGTCAAAATAATAGCAAGTATAGTCAGTAGCTGTGTAAGCATTGCTAGCTCCTCCATGCTGAGTTAAATATTTAGCATATTCATTTTCTTCCGGGTATTTTTTAGTTCCAAGGAACAGCATGTGCTCACAGAAATGAGCAAGGCCGGGCAAATTATCAGGATCACTCATAAAACCTAAATTTATGAAAGATTTTACAATTAGATTGAATCTAAACTTTAATTTATATATACTTTAATTAAGTTAGTTCTTTGTTTGTAGATATTTACAAGTACATTAAAAACCCTTTTTTCCCCATCTCGGTTCAACCAAGATCAGTTGAGGGGAGATGGAACTCCTAATGCAGCACTTGTGTCATCTACATTTCTAATTTGGTATATAATAAATAAAAGGTATATTTACTAATGTTTTGCAAAGATATCATTTGACAACTTGGGTGTCGTAGCAGAACAAAACTAAAACTCTTGATGTAACGGCATATTTGTGACAAACTATAGGCTGAAAGTGTCACAAAAAAATACTCTTAACACGCTCTACGCTTTGGTCATATGGCTATGGTTTAAGAAAGAACGGTAGAATTTGGTTAAAATGGCTATGAGTTCAGTCCAAAGATGGTCAGAAAATATGGGTTTTCCACTGTTGTTTTGAAAAGGGAACTAAAGAAAGATTTATATAAATCATGCTTACCAACTTGTACAGCAATGGCCGCAGCTGATTTATCTGCTGCTGGATCACTAATAAGAACTACTTTTAAACCATTGTTGAGCTCTAGGCCTCGATATTCACGTTTATCCCCAGATGATTTGATAATGTTATCATATTTCTTCTTAACTCGTGCCATGTTCAAATCTTTCTTTGGAAAACTTTGAGAAGCGTAGCACCTGCAAAATAAAGTTCAATAACTAATATAAGTAAATATTTTTAGTTTTAACCCCAAATTTTAATGAAAATGTACAATAAAAAATTATTGCTTCTCTAGTAAAGCTTAAGAAGATGAAATAACTATATTAATTTTTTACACCATAATTCTTATTTTAAGAAAGTCTGACATGATCCAGTTCCCAGCTGAATAGGAGATTTTGGTAAATTCGGATTGTACGTGACCTAACCTCGGAGGTTAGGTGATAAAATCCTGTATATTAAATTAAAAACCTTAATTTTGTGTACACTTAATTTTTAATAGCCGCTACGCGGTGCTCCGCTCATTTTCTGAAGAAAAACAACCCTCCTGTATATAAACCAGGTAGAGGTCCAACTCGAAAAAATTTCTGGGTCACGTACAATCCGAATTAGCCGGAGATTTTTATAGAATTCAAAGGTTTAACTTGAAAATAACTACCTTCGGGTAATATTTCTCTTAAGTTGATAAACACCAGAAATAATATTAAGAATAATGGGGCATAAAGTCTCTTAAATTTCGGCCCCTTTCAAGGACTCTACCTCTACAATCTTTCATTTTCTCATCAAAATAAACCTGTTATCTCATAATATAAATAACAATATACCTGAACGTAGATGCAGAAGTGACAACTACAGCCTTAGAGCCGAATCTTTTCAAAGTTAAAAGTTGGTTTGCAGTGGATACGAATCTTGAAATTATCATTAATTTTATAACCAAGAAACAATTTAGAAAATTAAAGAAAAATCAATTAAAAAATAAAAGGTAGATTTCAAGAAAAAAAAATCTATCAAATACTGATATTACATTTGCATAACAACCACATTTTGACCGAATTTAAATTAAACATCTTTTAAATAATAAAAGAAAAAACAAAGATTAATTAAGTCATGATTGAAAATCAAGAGGGTTTTTGAACAAACTAAATAATAATATGGAAAGAAAAAGATTTTTTTCAAACAGACATTACAGAAAAATCATTATGTCGTATTTTTTTTTTCTAGTTCCAAATCAGTTCGCTTGAAAATAAACCTTAAAAGGAGGTTACACTGTTTTTGTTGTCATGAAAACGATAAACTTTTACATATGTGGGATTTTTTCCGCTCGGCTTATTTTCAGTTTATATTTTTTGTTTATTTTCAGTTAGATTTAACCAACTCATAAATTAATTATTTTCTAAAATAAATATGTGCATGTAATTTTTGTGGTGTGATGGTGTGAAGTGATATTAGAAATCGAAAAGATATATCGATACATTTATTGAATATGAGATGTAATCGATTCTTTTTCGCTGACAAAGTATTTTTGCGAGCCTTTTAAAATCAAACTAGGTTTTTTGTTTCTTCTATCATTCATATTTATGAATTAAAGAATTATTTTTCTTTTGATTAATCGTAAAGATATGACGATGAAAATAAAATTAATTATTTTATTCTTTAAAGAAGCATACGTTTAGAGTTCTTAAATAAGGAAGGATAACATATTAAGATAGAGGTAACTAAGTTTGTATTACTAGTCTATTTATGACTTTTAAAGGCTTGTTTGATCTTTTTAACTAAATCCATTTATAACATTGTATTTTCAATTTAAAACTTTGTTATTGTAGTATATCTATAGGTCCGTTTAAACTCTGCTATTTGTACCATCCTTTACATGGGTCAGAAATTCATTAGGACATCTTTCAAATGCATGTGCTTAATTTTTACTATATTGTAAAGTCATCATCAAGTTGGGATTGATTTGATGCTCTTTCGAACTGTAATTATAACATGCAAGAAGACCTAACAGAAAGGGTCTTGCTGTTAACATGTGTGACAGGATCACCAATTAACATTGCTGTGCATGTCGTTCAAACCGGTAGGAGAAAGTAGGGTAAAACCGGGTACGCGGGTCAAACCGCGGGTACCTCAATTTTTCCTAAACTAGTGCTGCTATCTATCTAGTGATGCAGTCAACTCAATCCTGGATGCCTCTCAGTTGGTTTGTGATAGTTAATGGAAGAAACATCGTTTGTTTTATTCAGTTTTTTTAAAGACTTTGTTTGTATTTTTAGCAAAGAACCCTTAAATTTAATATGTGGGAAGTAAACCTCTTTAATATGTAGTTTAAATAGAATAATTAGAGACCAGTATGCAATTTTTGCAATCATCTGTTGATTAATGACAGCCATTTGTTTTTTAGAACACCCCTTGGGGTAATCCTGGGTACCAGGTTTGGGGCAAAACCGGGTAGTACCCGATATTACCCCTACATTATATTTGTATGATAAAAACCAACTGTTTTGTTTTAATCAATAAATGTATCGTTTTTAATGAACTTAATTCTGACTGCTTCTGGAGAAGGGTGGATAAAAGCCAGGCCACACCTGTCCGCACCGTATGACGGCCGTGTGTTGGACAACTAAGGAAATGTCAAAAAGTAAACAAAACAAATAAAATGTCGGTGCGGAGAGGTGTGGACCATGCCTAACATTTCCTCAGGTTTATTCCTTACCGAGTGTTGTCCAACCCACGGCCGTTACACGGCGTGGGCACGGTGCAGACAGGTGTGGCCCGGCCTTAAAGTGTAACGAATGCAACCTCTGGCTCATGAGCAATGTAGTTCTTATGAGGGAGAGAGAGGATTTGTTTGTGACTTCTGTGAAAATGTCCCTTCAGACTAATGTTTCAGCATGATAGATTTTTATAAATAATACATAAATTAACCATAAATTGGCC
>KZ651309.1:236519-275875 GCA_001010745.2 Gerris buenoi | reverse complement strand
TGAAAGTTTTATTTTGTTTATAGCTTTTGTTCATTAATAAAATTGTTTAATTTTGATGATATATTCTGTGAAATAATTGCTTCCAGATTAAAATTTGTATTTATGTTTAATTCTTTAATAATAGCTTTAACAATTTCAGTTATCATTGAAATGGTATTTGCATTTATAATTTCATCATTTTGGTTGTTTGTTTTCGTTGTGTTTCCTAATAGACCTCCAGGGATTTGTTTTGAAACTATTGGGATGTCATAAAATAAGTCTTTATCGGGTGTAATAATTTTGGCTTTTTTATGAGCTATTGGCTCTGTTATAGTTTTGTATAAATATTTTCGTGTTTCTTGGTTTTGATTATGGGTTGGAATGTTAAAGTTTGAATTTTTGAGAGAAACTTTAGGAGTTTGATTATTGTTGGCAATTGAGGAGTATGATTTTGAATTATTGATTTTATATTTCGCTTCTCCAAATGATATGTTTTCTTTTACCATAGTTTGTTTAATAGATTTCTGAAGTGTATATTCTTTACATTTTTGTCTGTCGGTGCTTTTATGATTTGTTTTACAAAATATACAGATCGGTGTATCTATTAAAGGACAAGGATTTACTTTGTTATTAGAGTCGAAACCGTGGGTGGAATTATTTTTACCGCATGTTTCACAGCTTGAATATTTATTGCGACATTGGTCACGGAAGTGACCGTATCTTAAACAATTTAGACATTGAACGACTCTGGGTATGTAATTTTCAATTGGACATCTTACATAATGTAAGTATCCGTATTGAGGTATAACCGAACCTCTGATAGTAATAATTACGGATTGAGTAGGAATAAATTTTGATGTTCCGTTATCATAAATTTTCCTGTGAATTCTCTTAATGTTAGATACTTTAATATTAGGAGAATTTTGAAAGTATAAATTTTCAATTATTTCGTTTTCTGTGATCGATTTTTCTATGTCCCGTATTACTCCTTTTTTAAAAATTATCGAATTTGGAATGAACATTTTGAATAAATTATTTAGCTCCGGATTTGTTAGTAAACAGTTAGCACTATTATAATTTTTAAATGTAATTTTGAGTCTATTGATTCCTGCTTTTTGGATTTTGTCAATATCTTTCGCTATGCAGCCTAATTTTGAGTGTATTAATTTTCCTAATGTCATAGGATGTAGACGTCCTATGTTTCTATCATCCTTATTTATTGATTTGCTTTCTAAGCATATCGTATAAGGACCTAGATCAAATTGATTGAATAATATAATATCTGGCCTTTTTTTATTTTCCGTTGAACTGTCTTCCGAATTTTTCATTATTTGGGTTGGGGATGTTTCAACTCCTTCGCCGTGGCTGTTTTCTGGCATAGCTCCACCTTATTAAGCTTTAAAAACCTTTAAAAAATCTAAAGATTCTAGTTTTTTACTTAATTAATTTTTTTTTTTAAAGTTTTGCTGTCGAGATAGGTGTTAATATGAAAGAAGACATTAGTTAGTACAAAAGGAGAAGTTAAAAACTACTTAATATAAGGGGAAGTAAAAACGTACATAGTTTGTTTTAATTATTTATTAACTTATACGACTGAGGTGTGCTTTTATAACTTCTGATCTCAAGCAAAGGACATAAAGTTGAACCAGCTGCCAACTATAGTTTTTTGTACTCACTCATCCCAAAAATACTGCAATATGGAGACAGGATATAAATATTACCCCAAAATGTATTATGCTCTAATTTGATTTGACAAATTTTCCATTTAATTCCCCACAACAAATCAACGGTAAATCAACTAATTACTCGTACTTATTACGATCTGTATGTAGTCTTATAACGATAACGATAAAAGTGACACGAATCAACAAATATACGTTTAGGGTCCATTTTGTGGAGAGGCTTCCGTTTTTGTTATTAAATTATACGTTTAGGGCTTCACAGGTTCACAAAACGTATCCTTATCTACGCTACGACATACCAGTCAATCAATTCTCATAGGAAATACAAAAAAAGCCGCCAGTTCAGTTATTGATCTTAATAAAAACGTATTTTAAAAGGAAATAAAAAATACTTACAAAGTGCATTCAACTCCTCCAGTATTTGCTTGTCGCATAATATCAGCAAGTCTAGCTGGTTTCAACATTTTTAATTAGACTTAAAGAAAGTCACTGCACTGACTACGAAAATTTAATTGATTCTTGATAGAAAATTGAATCATCAACAAAAAGTGATAGTGATAACTAAAACTAAACTGATAACAGATTTTATCCTCTCGAACATAAATAGATCTTAATTTAGAAAAAATATTCTTAACAACTATGTTTATTTGTAGTGGTGGTAACATTGATTTAAAATAATATAATCGGTCAAAATGTCAAATTATAGTTCAAAATGTTTTGAGAGTAATAACTTGTTGAGAATATTAGTTTTTTTTTTGTTAAATAAGTATTAATTAAGTTGATTTTTAGTTTATTATTTTAATTCGTTTCGATACTTAATTGATTATTAATCCACTTCAGTCTAGATAATTTCGTGTTATTTTCTATGGACGAATAATTGATCTGTTCTGAAGTTTCCTCGTATGTCAAGTGGTACGATGAATATTTATGCGTCTTTTGGGAATTTCACGATTTTATCGAACCGCCTCCTGGATTCCCTGTAATTGTGCGGGGTCTCCTTTTTTAACGGCCCGAAAAGCCGTCGAGTTGTTGATTATAGGTTTGGGAAAATTGTCCGATAATTATACGTTGGTGTCGAAGGTTGTACAACTTTTACTGTGGAATGATTAAGGAATCCGTTATGTTGCCAGGGTTGTGATGAAGGAACATGCGAATGATTTTTATTTGAAACATGTTCCTCCTTGACTTCGCATGTAAGTTCTGTCACAGGAAAATATTTCTAGCTTTGGTGGCTACGATTCTTTTCGTACTTTACACGTTTAAGTCGTTACAATGTTCGCTGAAAGGAGACAGAACCATTATCGTCGATGTAAGTTTTAACATCTTGCATGTTTACTTCAATGATTTAATTACCCTGTTATTAAGTTGTCACTGATTTTAAATGACTAATTACAGTAGGTAATACCTGTCAATGATCAGCCTACCTACTCAATTGTCAATTATAATTTCATATCGGTATTATCATACAAGTATTTTTTTTATTCAACATCAGATTATTTATAAACATTAAAAAAAAAAAAAAAAAACCTAATAAAACCCTTAATTTATTTATTGTGAAAAGTTATAAAAGGAGCAATCGCCCTTTTGCTTCAACCACTAATAAAGATTTGCATTTTCTGTTTAACACATTTAATAAACTTTGTGATATGATTCTTAATGTCGTTTTATTAGAATTAGTTAGCTCTAAAATCTCTGTTTAAAAGCTCACGACTCAATTTGAAAAAATAGAGTTTATTTTTCTCTTAATAATAGTGAGTATATGATCATATTAACACACATCTTTCTGATTTATGATTGATGTGTTTAAATAGTGAATGAATTGAAAGGATTTAGTTAAACATACCTATACAATGTTATGTGTTCTTGAAATTCTAAATTCTGTACTTAATAGTTAAAACTTTTTAGCACTCTTTATGAGGTATGGGTGCCGCAAATTAAATATTTTGTACTGACAGTCTCTGTCAGGGAGCCTACAAATGAGTATACTTATCTATTTGAATTTTATGTTGTCAGTTCCTTTAGAACTGAAAAAAAGGTAGTAAAAAAAAGATTGTCAGTGTGCCAAATTTCCCAACCTTAGAGAAAAATGGGCTAACCCCATTTTACTCCCTGCAAGCAACCATTTACTCCCTGCAGCAACCATTTATGCAGTTACTCCCTGCAAGCAACCATTTATTTATTTATTTATTTATTTTTTTTGCAAATATGGCTCGGTATACAAACGGAAGTATCAACTTATCAGGATTCTTTTGTTATCATTGTTTTTCATATATTTTAGTTTAGATCGAAGAGGTGGAAACTATATACTTGAAATGGAAACTATTTTTGAGAATGTGTAATCATTTTCATCAACAATCATTACAAGAAAAGTGTGTAATGGTTCTCAAGCCTTAAGACTTTTTAAAAATATGCACTCCCATCTGGTTCCTTTAGGATGAATGGAGTTTGTAATTTAAACACAAGCAAAACATTGTTTTGAGTAGACATTCCAATCCTAAATTATTACTCAGACTTAAGTTTGAAATTTAAAAATGTTCCCATTAGTAATTGTACATTCTACTGCTTACATTAGAAGCTTTGCTTTATTTTGAGTACACTCAAAAAGTACAATAGTTAATTATTTGTTTAAAAAAATACAAAATTCTTCACATGAAAGTCTTGTCACGAACTTCTTACAAAAAACTAAAATAAATTACCTATTATAAATACATACCTAATAATTTTAATAATTACTCTTCAACTAATTATTATAAATATCCTTCATCCACTATCAATTATGCTGAAAATTATTAATTTTTCTTGCATTTTTTTATTTTAAATAATTTAAATAATAAATGTGGTAAATATTTTTTTATTATCTGTATTGCATTTATTACTAGCTTTATAACATAATATGTTAATAAAGATGTGGCAATAAGTAATTTTTAAAGACAAAATTAAATTCATAATATATTTTTTTATTATTCTGTTATTTATGGGAGAAATAAATATGTATTCTGAGTTAAAGTATTAACATTACTTTATTGATTTAGCTTTATATTATGTATTTTAAGTATAAATACTATTGATTTTTTTTTTTTTTTTTCATATTTCTGTCTTTTTATTCTGTTTTTATTAATACTGGTTTTAAAATAAACTGAATATATAAAAGAACATAATATGCTAGGCATTTACTTTAAGAGAAATAATAAAATTACATGAAAAGGATGAAAAATCAGAATGAGACTTAAAATTTATGCATTATGAGGATTAATAGAATAAAAGAGTAATTATTACTCTCAAAAATTCAACACAGGTGTCAGTATTGCAATCTTTGTGAGTCCACAATGGTTCCTCTTAAAAATGATTTATCAGGGAGCCTAAAGTACTGAACTAATTTTAATTTAAAGTTAGTTTGCTTATTCAGGAGGGTCTTATGCTGTGCTAAAATTAAAAAATCCCGTCAAGTACTTGCCAGCAAGTTACTAAAAGGGTTTCTTTGGTCATAAGAATAAATTATAATTATTATTATATATTTTTTTAAACAAAAACATCTATTGTTCACTTTTAAAAATCAAGATGTGCATATATTATTATTCTTTACTATCTTCGGTATGCGCTTATTGAATTCTTTTAGGGGTAAAATGGCCGCCAATTTGGAAACAAAATATATTTTTGTGAACCAAATTTCAATACCTTTCAAATGATACCCAACTTCGATTTTTCAAATCACAAAAATTTTGGGGCCCCCTAGTTACGCCCCCCTAAAAATTCTAAAATTTTACTTTTTTTAAATCAACTCCTGGAAATTTTATTGGACTACAGAGATTTATATTTATGTATTTTTGCCTTATTTTAGGACCTATTCTAATGGGGTAGTGCAGGGGGGGTAAATTTTGGGTTTGTTTGAATTTTTTGGGGGGTAAAATGGCCGCCATTTTGAAAATGCGATACATATTTGTAATCTACATTTCAATACCTTTGAAATGATACCCAACTTGAAAATTACAAAAAATGTAAAATATTGCGCGGTGATCGCAATTGATCGCAGATCGCAGAAATTTGGAGTGTTAAAGTTCGCAATAGGTTTTCTGTTTTTGGGCAAAAAAGTTTAACTTATATACCAAATTTCAAGTCAATAGCGTCAGTAGGTAGGGAGATATAAGCCAAGTTGCGACGGACGGATGGACACACTACCAAAAGCATAAGGGTTTCTAGGACGACCTCGAAACCCTAAAAATTTAATTCAGCTAATTATTTGGGAGTTCGTCAAAAACTTGAAAAAGTATACAACAAATTATTTTCCAAAATGACATGATTATTTTAAATATTACATATGTAGTTATTATAAATACCAAAGGAACCATTCATCAAGTCACTTTTCTGAAAAAATAAAAGTAAATAAATGAAATAAAACTGGTACCTAAAATAATAAAACAATTATTATATATTCGGGTTGAGAAAAAAATATCACCTCAGTCAAAATGTTTATTCCTCCCTTTTGATTGTTTTATCCCTAAGTAGACCATGTAGATTAAACCCCCAAATTGACATTTAATTCATGCTACAACTGGATCACTGCATAGCAGAAAACAACAGCTATATATTTGTATTTTTTTTTTTTAAATGTGTGGTGTGTGGCATGTATGTTAGTAATATATTGATATTGTTTTAGGATAATTTCAATTTAACGTTACTTAATAACAAATATGTAATCGTTGGTAAAGAAAACAAAGAGATAACTAAAACCACTCAGAAGACAAACATAACATCACAAGCTCCCATTGAAAATGACTTGGAAACATATGTGAGTATCTCTCATCTGGGTTTATTGGTGTTATTTCAAACTTATACTTTAAATTACTTTGTATCTATAATTTTGAGAGTTCCGGCGTGGCCATGTGAATTAAATTACTCACCACGTCTTCTCAGCCATCTCTGAATGAAGGGCGGAACAAGATCGTGGGTTCGAGTCCTTGCTGTGTTGCTCTGATTTATATGGCTCACTAATGATCATACTCGCTGCGGCGGTACAATATACAGAGGTATGATGTGTGAAGTGGCTGGAACTCTCTACCACGGGGATAGTAATATGGGTATAAAAGATGGCCTAATTGCTGGGTTCGAACAAGTGGTTCGTCCTACCCATCTAGTACAAGTACTAGGATCTTCCTACTACTTCTACTTGTATCTATATAATTAAAATATAATTAAAGATAACTATTTTGTTTTCTGTAAAAAATTATTAATTAGTCTACACCTACAATGACCTTATAAAGGCCAACAGCAGCATCGGAGTTATTATTTATCTAAAGGCCCATTTACACTTTGATTAGTGCAATTGCGAGTGTTTAGTAAAAACACTAAACCTATTTGGACCCCATGTGTTAAGTTTTAGTGTGTTTTAAGTAATTTTTAAGCAAGTTTTCACTAAACACTTGCACTTGCACTAATCAAAGTGTAAATGGGCCTTTATTTCTTTTTAATACTAAGTGTTTCTTTAAATTTTATTTAGGGGAGCAACAAGTACCTTTTGGTGGATGAGCTGGGCAGTAAACCTGAAAGAAGATTACCCCAGGCCCTAGTAATAGGAGTCAAGAAATGCGGCACAAGGGCTCTTTTAGAGTTCCTTAGAATACATCCAGATATCAGGGCAGCCGGCTCTGAGATACATTTCTTCGATAAACATTACTGTAAAGGGCTTGATTGGTACCAGTAAGTAGTTTTGGTTCTATTCATTGTTTATATTATAAAATCTCTGAACCTAATCATCTCATTAAATATATTGTGACGTAAAGTCTACGTCACATGTCAGAAATTAAATTTATATTGTTGATAGTTGTTTGACATTGAGTGTGAACGGTTTTTTTTTATCATAGTTTTTGTGTCTTAAATATATTCGTACTTAAACTTTATGAGTTACTCTTTGAACCCTAGGTCGTAACAATATTTATTTTTAGGCACAGGATGCCACCTACTCTAAGAGGGCAGCTGACTATGGAAAAGACACCTGGTTACTATGTAACAAGAGAAGCTCCTGCCAGGGTTTTCAAGATGAACCCTCTCATCAAACTTTTGGTTGTAGTTCGAGATCCTGTCACTAGGGCCATTTCTGATTATACACAAGCTGCCAGGTACTTAAAAAAATATAATAATTATAAAAGCTTTTAATGGGTACTGAATTAAAGGGTTTTACACCACCAGGAATAAATCACCACTGTGATTTATTCCTGTTAAAATATGCTTGTACTTGCTTAGTTGAACTCATAGTTAGCGTACTATGGTACCATGAGCTATCAATAAGTCTACTTTCAGCTCTGAGACTAAGTTACACACACCACACATTCACACTTTGGTACTGTGTTTATTTTACGGTATTGCTTCGAATATAAGAGGCATTCCTGATTTTCAAACAAAAATCTGGGAAAAATATTTAATGCATTACATTAAAATTAAATCATACATTAATTAAATCATTTATATTGCATGCAAAATGCGCCCTGATTTAAAGGAAAAATCTTACGTTTCCTTTCTTATCAACTCATTTAGATGTCAATTTTATGCAGTCTACCATCGATATTGTTAGAATATTGAATCTTTATTTAGATGCCATGCTGGCAGATAAGTAGCAAGTTTAGATTTTGAAAGAGATCAGGGAAGTCTAATTGTTAATCACCTAATAGTTCTCTGGCCCTGTGTAAGCTTTTCTTGATTTGACGTGTGTAAAAAGTTTACCTTTTTCTTTGTGCCAACGTCGTACATTGCAACCACTAATATTAAACTGTATTTCCACAGCTTTGTTATCTGAGTGCTCCACAAGCAGTATAACGTTTCTTTTATCACCGGCTTCATAATGAAACCTTATTTCTTTCCCTGACATCGTGATAGTAAACAAAACCAAGAAGACAACAGGCAAGAAACAGAAAGAGAACTGAGCTAACAAGAAATACCTTGGTACACCAGAAACCCCCCAACATCTCATTAGAAATTGAACACATTATAATTCCTGAAAATTATATAAAAGGAAGGTCTGACAATAATATTCCGGCAAAATTCAGATAATTGGAAATGCAAAGTAATAACACATCTCAGCTATATAGAAAATAGGTTGTTAGCTAATGCAACGTCACTTACTGATGGAAATGGTATTTCGATCTGTTACACTGGAGTTCATGGATCCTCATCTCGATTTTCACGATGCAAAAATGGGGGAAAATAGCGTGTCTTCTATTTAAAGCCATTCTTTTATAATGATCAGAATGTTTTGATTTTTTTTTCTAAAACTATGCTTCATTATTGCAGCAAGAAACAGGGTGGAGTAGCTGATAGCAAGGAATTTGAGCGACAAGTGTTTGTAGCAGACACAAATATTGTTGACACTGGGTGGGGTCCTATAAGATTAGGCCTTTACTCACACTACCTCAAACACTGGCTATACTTCTTCAACATATCTCAAATGCTGTTCATTAGCGGCGAGCAGCTTATAGCTGACCCTGCCACTCCCATGGCCTTGGTTCAGGTATGTATTAAATCTTCATTTAACTTATTCGACACCAGACTGATGGTAGAACAATAATAAAAGACAAGTTCAAAACATTTTAATTAATCTCCGTTGGTCTAACAATCATTGAATTGGTTATGAAGTATTTTCTAGTTCAAATAGATTCATTGAGCTCTTATTATTGGGTGTTAAAACTAAATATAGTTATAATAGCCAACAAAGGGTTCTGATGAGCCCACTGCTAATGTGCAAAACAACATGAAATTTTGTTACCGTCATAAATTTCTCTTAATAACTAATGCTAAAATCACTGCCTTAATTTTTTTGTTGAACTGTCAGTTGCTATAAAGGCATAGTTTTTTACTCTATTTTATTTTATTAAAAACATTTACTACTAATAATGCTGGGGTTTCTACTGCTAATGAGAGGGTAAGTTAGCAAGATGGTGTCAAATAAAACACATTGAGGAAGTTTATGCTAACATTTCGCTAAATTTATTAGCATCATCAGAGCAAGAAACTAAGTATAAAATAAAAATAATACAGAAAGTTCGATGTTGACTTTAAGACATGTTATAAAGGAATGAATGGAGGTTTAGTTGAAAATCCAGAGATTAGGAAAAATTGGGTGAAATGTTAGCATAAACTTTCTCATTGTGTTTTATTTAACTACTTCTTGCTTACATACCCTCTCATTATACTTGAACTACCTCAATTGCTTATGATGTTGATAATGATCTACAAACTCTCTTGCCAGGGTTAGGAAAGAGGAGTAGCTCTCTAATAAGCCCATGTTGTATCCCTTATCTTTGAAAAAAGAGGCTACCTATTAGTATATTATTTATAGTTATATTTTCTTCGCATCTTAATGTCAATCAATTATAATTTTAATATAAATTTTAATGTTATCAGGATTTTCTTGGTATAAAACGAGTTATTACAGAAAAACACTTTTACTTCAATGCAACAAAGGGTTTTCCTTGCCTACTGAAATCGGAGCGACGAGCTGGACCTCACTGTCTCGGAAGCACAAAGGGACGGAGCCACCCTGAAATTCGTTCATCCGTCATAAAGACTTTAAGAAACTTTTACCGACCGTTTAACAAAAAGTTTTATCACATGACTGGTATAGACTTTGGTTGGCCTTAGTACTTAGTTTACACTTATGTCTATTATTAGACCCTATCACACCCTGTGTGACGCTATCATTAGCTTCTACCACTTTTTAGGTAGTTACTGACAAAAGAAATGTGTGCCTTCTCCCTTTATAATTGTCTAAATAGTTATAATTCATTAGGTTTCCATAATGATCCAAAGTTTTATCGAATTAAAACTGTTTAGTTGCTATATTTTGCCCCTTTTAGAGAAATTCTTTGATCAGTTGCCTTTTTATTCATATTTTTTTTATAAAATGAATAAGATTAATACATTAGGGTAAAATCTATTGTTTTATTCAACTGGAAACATCTTAAAATAAGTTTTTACTGGAAAAACCAAAAAATTATTTAAATGTAACTTTATTTTTTAATATTTTAATTGATTGGTACATCAATGAGCATGTTCTTTAGCATATTTTGAAAATATATTTAGATAAGAGAATAGATTGGAAAGATATTTGGTGGACATCTTAAAGGAATAACATGAATTATCCCTCTAGGTAAAAAAGCAGCTTCATTGCCGAAATGCGGAAGAAATAGAGTTATAGATATCTTCATTAAAAAAAAAAAAAAAAAAAAGTTCTTCATGTAAGAGATCAACATGAGTCTCATGTCTCAACTCTATTTATTCTACATTTTGGCTCTGATGATGGCTTAATGAAAGTGAAAGCTACTTTGTTAAAAACAAATTTGCAGGTCCACTCCTGCTTATCAAAAAATGGTAGTTTTAAGTAAGGTAGTATTACAGTTTGTAGGAGCTTTATTGCTTCTTGCCCCTGGAGTTGTTATCCTCAATAACAACTACTTAAGTCATTAATATTCACAAACTCTTAGTGGTCTAGATGCTTGTCCTTAATTGGTATTTGATCTTTAAAAGTAGTATCTTAAATAAATAATAATAATAAAATTATTAGAGAATGCTTAAGTAAGTTTCTTCTTAGATTCTTCTTAGATAGATAGATGCCATACACTAGTATTAATGTTTTAATTTTTTCCTCTGCTCGATTTAAATGTTAATTTGTTCACTGATTTAAAAAATGTATATTTCGCAAAACACATGAATATTGTTGCTTTGAAGGATGTTTCTATAAAGAACTGGTTGTTTTATTATATTTGAGATGTTATGGATCAATCTCTCCCTACTATCTCTGTATTTCGTACACTTCATAATTAAATGTTCTAGATCTCCGACTTCATTACATCTATCACACATATCTGAGGAGCTTCTCCCGATCATCTTTAGGTACTTGGGGCACAATACACAATACCTTGGACAACAAATACCTTGGACTTAAACCTAATTGAGAAGAGTTGTCAAGACTTTTAATCTCTTTTCCACCTATCATTTTCTGCAATTACTAAGTTCTAAAATAATTTTGATTTTTGACAAATTAATTCAATTTTAAGTCATCTTCAAAATAATAATGAATATAAAGAACATGCTCAGTATACTCTCACGAAGATTTATTTTCCAGTATCTCTAACATTTTATTTCTTAAAAATATTTTATTCCTGGCATGATTATCCCAATGAGGAAGCCCACCTATTAATACAGATTATTTTGGAAATAAAATAAAAATGATAAATAAATAAACCACCCGAAATAATTTATAATTATTATAATCTTATATTTAATTACTATTGGATAATTGTGGAGAAAGAAAATAAGTAATTTTGGGTGAAAAGATATCATTATAGATTCTTTATTTAAAATATTCTCAAACCGAATCTCCTCAAACAATATGAATCCGGACTTCTGGATTTGGCCTTAATTCCCTGACCACACCACACACTCCCAACTATGCTTTCAGTTCGTCTTCAGTTTTTTGTTCACTCTCTCTGTTGGTTAGACGTACTTTTGTAGTTTGCCATTAATATTAAATAATGTTTGATTTTTGAACAGGTCTGATGTGAAAACCTACTTTTCAATTTTAATCTGACCACGTCAACAGACTATTTGCTTCAGGAAACACACACAATTTTTCTCCCTCAAAAAATCCGTACTGACCTGCTATATCTGTCCATCTGTCTTTTAGGGACAGATAGGGGCCTATAGACATAGATTGAACAATATGTGTGTAGAAGGTTATCAATCTATGCTGTTTTATATTTTTTTATTTTTTTTTTTTATCCCCATGGGACTTTTATACGCAGAGCTTTTGCCTTTTTTTATGCATTTTTTTACTGATAAGTTTTTCCGTCCTTACCTTTACTCATTCCATATAAAAAGTGGAACAGTTCAGATGTGCCACCCCTTGTAAAATGGTACTACTAAGATAAATCTGGTGCCTACTCCCACTAAATCGGCAATGCCCTACTCAATGGCGATGGTTTTTTTTTTTTATGTCAATCACCAGTTTAGATATTTTAATCATCAAAACCAGGTTTTCACTACTAACTTTTGAAATTCATACATGAGTGCAGCTATAGCAATGTACCCTTAATATTCATCATATCCCTGAAATTTTGATACTATCTCCTCCCTCTGCTAAATACTTGTTGAGTTATAATGTTGCTGACACAGCTAGCATTAGAATTTTTATTCTTAGAATGAAGTGAACCCTCACTGGCTGAGAGAAGTTGATTCCCAACACTCCTAGTCTGTGAACACCTAGTGTGGAATATTGGTGACCACATAGTTGTTCCATAATTATTTGACAGGGCCCTAAATGGAATAATTCTTTTAGAGTTTTTGAACTCATAGTACATATTCTTATAGGTCTTCAACGAAGAATGTTGATCCAAAATGTATTCAACTCAGTACAGCAATTTTTAACCAACTCCAAATTGTATCAAATATTTGTTATACCTATGCAACTGGCATTGAAAACTTAAGTTAAACATAATAATAAGGGGCTATAACCCCTTATTTGATTAGTTGTCTTCGGCAAACAGTCCCATATCTTAGTTTCTCTAGATATATGGCTCGTCCTTCCCTTCTGATGATTTCTCCTGTCTCCCACTTAGATCCTGTCCGTTTATAGTGCCTTGCCATTACTGTGTCTCCTGTATTGAATGCTTTCAACCTCTGCCAAATTTTTTCCTCACCGGCAACCGTCTTGCTTCTTAAATTTCCTCTTTGTAATTTCTGATTTAGTGGGGGTTAGAGACAGGATTTATTTATTTATCTTTTTGGAAGCATTTTGAACTATTGTACATTTTACAAGGGGTGACTTATCTGAACTGTTGTGTGTGATCCTCTGCTTAAATTAAAATTATCCCTTTAATTATGTTATAAATAACTTTAAATTGAATGACCATTAAATTGAGCATCCTTGTGCTCTTATAATTTAACTATAGTAATGTTGAAAGTATATATAAATGTTGTTTGTCATAATTAATGGCAATTGGGACCTATTTTAAGTTACTGTTTATGTTTCAAGATAATAACTGATTCAAAGTAAATTATTTATTTATTTTTTCATTTTCATAATCTATTTTATTTTTTAACCCAGAGATCGGTGTTCGATTCCCAGTGGTGGGGTGAATTATTTACTGTTAATCTTATAACATATTTCTTTGACCATTAATAATTATTCCTTTGTTCTTTCATTACATCTGGAAACCAACATACACATAAATATGTGACATTTTGTGTGTAATTAGTAATTAATCATAAATAAAAGAAACTCCATCCATCTTTAACATTGGTAGCATCCTCTTTTGCTACCCCCATGTTACTCTGATTTTTTTGGGAAACAATACTGCTTTTTTCTCAATAGTCTTTTTCACCATGTTATTTTTTTTATATTATCTAATTTTATGATTTTTTTTCTTTACCTTCGCAATTATCCATTGCATTAAAAATCTACTGAAAGTAGATGGAATATCTTTGATTGTTATTATTTTTATAAACTAATATTTTTAAACATTCCGTTAAGTTCAAGTTGATTCTAGTCTGATATAAAAATGCCCTTGTTATTTATTATTGTAAAAGATTTATTGCATTATGCACTCACTCCTTTTAAAGGAATAAAAAAATAGTTTAGTAAAATTCCCTTTACCTTGCCTATTTTATAAGTGTTGTTAAAAATAAATATATATATAAAAGTACTTAAATATTTTATTACGTAAGTCTATATATAGTATGATATTATTTTTTACTTTCTTTGTTAATTATTTATAATTTAATTTTGATTACCACACTGTAGCATTGTAGGATTTACTATTTATTTTATTTTTTTATTGTGTATTATTATTATTATTTTGGTTATTTCTTAATTTAATTTTCAAGAGTTTCATCAATTAAAACTACATACATATATTGCAAAGGAGCATACATGTAATGGTCACTTCAGTATACAATTGTAGATAAGTATAAAAATATTGTTTACTTTAAGTGTGTCAGTTGTAAATGAGTATAAAATAAATGATTACTTAAAGGATGCGAACTTGTAAATTAGTTTACTAGTATTAGTTTAACTAACAGGGTTTGGTGAAATTACTATTAATAGTTACTTTTTATTTTAGTATTTGCAGTGCTGCTGACAATTGGTTAGAACCAGTATTGGTTACTTTAAATATGTATTAAAAGGTATTTGATACTTAAAATACATGAAATTTAAATGAGGATATACTTACGTTGTACAAAATACTTTCCAAAGAGTATGTGTATAAGTGGCCTTAACATCTTTGTGCTCAACATATTTATAATGCTTTTGCATTAGGTAATTTTGTTTGGGATTTATGACCATTTAATTATTACTTATTTTTTTAAATTAATGTTGGAAAACCTCGTATATTTTCTCTTTACTAATGGTTAAAAAAGATTACTTAAAAACGAAAACAATAATTTATGATTTTGCAGTCCTTGGTTGCTCTAAATATGCAAATATGTATGTCTACTTTCATTTTTACAAATGAGACACTTTGTTTTGAATAAATCTAGAAGTACTGGTTACTTGAGATAAATGCACTTTGCAGTTATCTAGAAATACTAGTTACTTTTGATAGATGCAATATATAGTTATCTAAAAGTACTAGTTTCTTTAGATGGATACAATATAAAGTTATCTAGAAGTACCGGTTTGGTACATACAGTGTAAATGTTTTACAAATCTTTAGCATACTAGTATAATTAAAAGTAATTGATTTTAGCAATCTTACGTATTTATGAAACCCTTAATAATTATTTTTAAGTGCACATGTGTATGTACTTAATTTTTACTTTTAAAAATGTAAAGTGTTTTATTTTTTATATTTTTTCTTCTTATTTATATTGCAAATCAAAAATCAGTATTTTTTTTTCTCTTTTTTTATTTTATTTGTTTTACTTATTTGCTCACTTTATTTATTATATTTTTAGTTGATTTTATGTTCTAACTTTATTAAAAGATAAATATTGTTTGTTTTTTTTTTGTATATATCATTAGTTTAATATACATATATTTATTTTTACAAAAATAATTTTAATATCAGAGTAATTTTTATCTGCATTAGAGCAGACAAAGTTAGTAAGCATATATTTTAGTGAAAATAAGAAATTGCTTAAAAAAGTGTTATACATTGTAAAATTTATATTATATGGAAATGCAATATTTTCTTTTTTGTAAAAATTAACTATTTCTTAAAAAAAAAAATAGTAGGCAGGAACATTATTGAATTATTTATTTAAAATATTAATATAAATTTTTGCTGTACTACAATGACAAGCGAGTTTCATTCCAAAAAAAAGCAGTGCTTTCAATAGTATTCGGGACTGATTTTTTTTGTACATGATAGAAGTGACACTATCTCTCGGACAACTATAGAACTATGAAAAATGAAGCTTCTACTGCCCATAATTATTTTATAGTAAATTATTATTTTTTAGTGTATCTACTAAATAATGGACTGGATTGCTGTTCAAAACCTACGTCACATTCACTTGAATTGATACAACATCTTGGGAGGATACTTGAGTATAGGGAGTAGCATGAAGTCAGTTGGAGCCAAATCTGGCAAGAAGCTATAGGTCCATATCGGCTGCCTCAACAAAGGATCCTGTACATGCTACTCTCTTTCTTCTTTGAGTTTGAAATAAACTTTTCACTCATCTTTCACTTGGATAAATTAACAAGCACTATACTGTGAATAGTGCCTACAGCAATAGTGGATTTTTCATGCTTGCTCATCTGGTAGAGTAAAGCAGCACTCTCAAACTGTTCATGTTTTCATCACATCATTCTTAGATTGTCTTCTGAGGACTCACCACCATTCTTGAAGTACAATATCAAACATTTTGCTTCGACTGAGGCAATCTTGTTCGTCACTTTTTGCATTGTTTTACTTCATTTTTATAAAAGCTTGATTGCAGCATGTTGCTCCATTTTGTACACAACGACAACACATATAAATGCACTGATGCAGTTCATCACTACACGAGGTAATAATTTCACTTACTGCTAAAAAAAACAATTATGGACTGTATAGGAAGCATAATCCTACATAGTTCTACAGTTGTCCAAAAGACAGCGTTACTTGTTCAACTTATTGAACCCACTGTGTGTACACTGTTGTACACACTGTTGGTACACTGTGTGTACCCCTTTATATGTATTTTTATTTTTATTTGACATGTTTTAAAAAACGTAACATGTTTCATGGATCAGTGTAACCCCACAGTATTTAAGTGAAACCGTTGTTCGAACACCAACAAATCTTGTTCAATTCTTGGATTGGTCAGATCTGTTTCAAACTAATGATCACACATCATACATATTTCAAAAATTAGAAGTGGCTGATCTAATATTGTCATAATCTTATTTTATGTTGGTTGGAACTTAAAAAAATAAATAAAATAAGATTATTTGAATAATGAATGTACATTGCATTTATTATTATATATTTTTATTATTACTTATTAATATTGTTTAAACAGCGTGTGTAGCAAATAATAATTGGCGAAGACTTACGTATAGATCGACCAATTGCATTTCACCTTATTGAAGTTCTTAATTAGTTAAAATCTTTTGCACTATCAATCAATAGCTTTTACTTTCTCAAAAGCATAAGAAAGTAATAGTTCGATTTTGCCTTGTAAAATACAAAATTTCCTAAACTTAAGTTTTTTTGTTTTTTTGATCTTACTGTACCTTCATTATGTACTTAGACGTATTCTTTGTTATGTACTTAATTGTGTTGTTTCTCATGTACTTAATTTTTGTTTTGTTATCTGTATTTTAAATTTATTTTTAACTCTTTTTTTTAATTTTTAATAAATTTATTGTGTACCTGATTGTAATTTAAATTACAATCGTAATGTTGTATTACAATATCTTTTACCTTTTATCTGAAATTAATATTTTTTAAGTATTACATTTTCTAATATCAGTTTGCTTTAATAGCACATGTGAAGCAGAAGAAAGCAAACAAATGGTGAAGTCTTGCGTGTATGTCAACCAATAGGATTTCACCTTAATAATCTATTAAAATATAGATTAAAGATTATAAAAAAGTCTTAGTAGATCAATACTAAAATAACAAAATGCTAGTTTGTGAGATACACCTTATTATAATACCTACCTCGAAAGCCTAATCACTAGTCCAGCCAAGCAAATTATTTAGAAATATTAACAATAATAACATGTGCAAAGTTTGGCCATATGATTTAGTTAAATAAATTCTGTCATTAAAAATAATAAATTATAATTGAGTTGGATAATATTTGCAATTAGAAATATTTTGTTGGTTTTTATTTCTTGTTATGTCATTAGAAGAAAAAGTTTTCATTTCTAAATTTATATTTAATTTTTAAGTAGAGTTCCAATAATTTGACTAAACTCTTATTGAAGATTGTTAGAGTTGTTGGGATCACAGGATAATCAAAACTAAAATATACTTATATGTATTTGGTGGCGTCTAAAGTTTACATTAAGTACAAATTATTAATCTCTCATCTTCTCGCATACCCTCTTGACAAGGACGGTGTTTAGATGATACCTAGATTCGGTATGGTGGGGGTAGTGGTTGAAAAGTTGATCTGATGTAACGCAAGACCCCCCACTCCTATAAATAGATTGCACGGGTATAGGGAGTTGCTTAGAAGGGAGGTCTCAATTGACGTCACACATTAAATGGGAGCGTCTCGCTTCCCGAATCTAGACATCCTGTATACACCATCCTTGCCCTCTTGAGCCAGCAAGTATTGATAATGAGCTCATCTTTATTCATAAAAACTTGATCAGATTAAGTCAAGTTTGAATTATTGAGATTCTACTTAAAAATTTAATGTATCATACATTTTATAATAATAAAATGTATTCAACAAATGATATATTTTAGTCAAAAAATAATTCTTTTTTACAAACAAAATAATATTAACTAAGTAAATGCAATAGTTTTAATTTATATAAATAATTAAGATAACAATAAAAAGATAAAGGTGTCAGGTTTATAATTAGTAATTACATTTTAATAATATATTATATATTTATATATAAGATAGACTACAATGAGGGTTCATTGTTAAATATTTATCCAAGATTTAATGTTATACATTACAAATTCAAAACATGTAACTTTTCTATTTGCTGGTCACACGTTCAAGTTATAGTATGTTTAATAAATCTAGTTGTAGTATCTTGGGTGCCTTAAATTAAACTGAAAATTTAGTGCATTTGGCAGCATCAAAATATACCTTGGTATTAGTTGTTTATTATATTAAGGGGGGGGGGGGCTTATAATAGCACTTTAGCCCATGGTGGGATTAATAGTAGGTTTGTTCCAAGCAAGCACTGTACTGTCTGCGGGATAGTCACTGGCATGCGCAATAGATTAAAGCCGTTCCAAGCTGACTTGTGACAGTGTTTCGTACTGTCCATGAAACTGTTTCAACCCTGGTAGGGATCGTTTGCGAACCGTTCACTGTACGGTCCCAACGATCCTCTGACAATACCATGTACTGGTTTGTATGACATGCGCAGTTATATCAGTAGTCGCAAATATCAACAGGAAAGTTCCCTAACTGTTAGGTTTCCTTGAATGTTTTTAATACAGTGCGATTTATAGTCCTAAACCTGTTCCAACCTGTCATGATTTTATTACAGTACAATGTTAGCGCATGCGTGTAAAACCTGTCCTAAACGATTCCCGAATGATCCGTGACCTACTGGACGAGAAACCTAGTATCTTTATTTGCCTGGTTCTTATTCGAATTCTTGTGTCCTCAACTTATCTGGTTCATAATAGTTCTTCGTCTGATCCCTTTAGGTTTGTCCCCTTTCCTGTGGGTTCCAGTAAAGGCCCCTCTTGGTCGCATCATATCCTGTATGAAGTAATACTTTATTTATAAGCAAAATTGATAAGTTTTGTCAAAATAAATTAAAAAAAAAAAATGTAATACAACCATTCTTGATTAAAAAGCCTATTCATATATTTAGTTAATGTAGTTTTTTGACAATATATCCATCAATTTTTATTTGTTTGATGTTTATTAACTCTACTGCCTACTCTTAAACTAGGATTTGAAGAACTCTGATTTAGTTGTAACATCGTCAAAAGTACAAATTTGAGTAAAAAAAAAAAAATCTTGCCTTATATGTGACTTTTTACAATTTTCTTGCCTAATAAAAGCTAATGGATTTTTATTATCTTTTTTTCTATAAATATTTGAATAAAAATTAATGATACCATGCTATGCTGTTATAAGATTGCCCCATCTCCACTTAATGGTCACCATAAAGTGGACCATATTATGGGTGTCCACACCCACTTTTTTTTCTCTTTTTAATTCAGAGAATGGAATAAACATGTTTGTCTTAACCAGACCAATTATATTTTTTGTACACATTTAATAATAAGCAAGGCAATCTTTAGATTTGTAAACTAGCGGCCTTTAACTAAAGCTTACCTTCCAATCCGTGCCCTCTTTATAACAAATAATGTATTATAATGATAAAATTATTAAAACAAATATATGAAAATATTTATATACTCTACATGTATAGAAACCAAAAAAGAAATTATAAACAGATTACATTTAATGTATATTAATTTGTTATAATTATTTGTAAATTAACTATAATACTCTTTATTTTTGTGAGAATATATGGTATTTTTGTTGTACTTTTGTACTAGTGTTAGGAAAATGTTGTGTACTTAAAAAGTTATTATATTGTTGCTTGTCTTTCACTGTTTGACTTGATATTTATTCATTTTGTTGTATTGTTGTTGACACTTTTATGTTAATTTGTCGTTTTTTGTCGTTTATTCTTAATATTATTCCACCAGTTCTATGGATTTAGCTTATTTTTATTTATTTATTTATTTTTTTTTTTTTTAAAAAAACAGTTATACTTATTTGGGATTGTGATTTTGATTCTTGAATTTTGAAAAATAATTTTAATTCAAGTTATTAACTTATTTAATTTTTTATTACCACAACTAATTTTTTTCTTAAAAAAAAGAAGAAGATTTAATCTTTATATTAAATCAATACTAAAGCTTAAATGATTCAATGAATAAAATAATCCACAAGGACTTTTAAAGTTAAATATGTATAATAATACATTTTTAATTATGACTAAAGTTATTTTTAATAAAAAATGACTATAGAAATTATTTCCCATATTTTTAAAATATTGTAAAAAAAAAGAAAATTTATCATGATAATGAAAAATAAAAACACTATTTTGAAAAAAAAAAGAAGTAATTTCCTAATAACTATTGGAACACCATTTATTAAACAAAATATTTGTAATCTTCATTATATAATATTTAATATTATGTAAGGTATGATAAAATTAAGAGTTATGTATTATATATTGGAAATTGATATGGTTATCAATGTATTTGAAAATATTTTGTGGTTTGAATGGAATTCAGAGTACCCTTTTTTATATTTTTCTATGAATCTTGAATATTCATTTACTTTATACTTGAAAAACTGGTAAATTATTGGTAAAATGATCCAAATCTAAAAGTACGCAATGATAGAGTTATGTTAGAGTCTTATAATGGTAAAAAATTTAATTGAACCATGTATTTGTAAATTTCACTTAACTCTTACGGATTTAAACCCCTTTTAGGACAGTAATTTTTGGCAATAATCAGCTAGATATCTTACTTACTTACTCCATGGCTCTACAGCCCTTGAAGGGCCAAGGCCCCTTCTTAATGACTTCTGTCCATTCTACTCTGTCCTGGGCTTCAGCTAGATATCAATCTTACTTATTAGCTGGCTGTGCTAAATATGCTGATTGATCTTACTTTCTGGCTATTCCAATCTTACTTATCACAGCTGACTATGTCAATCTTACTTATCAGCTGACTAGTCCAATCTTATACAGGTATTCAAATTTTCCATTTAATTAAAATAATATCTGTATATTCAGTAAAACTTAATAAAATACTTAAATGATCAAGAGATCAATTTTGTACCATTTTATTTCAGTTAGAGTTATTCAATTACTGATACATCAGTGATATTGTTTATATGCATTTATCTGAAAAATTCAAAATTTGCTTTTTATATAGACTGAAATTTGACTATTTCTATAGACTTCCTACGATTAATATTATTACGCTTTCAGTTTTGATTTTGGAAATCTATTGAAAAATGTATTTTATAAACTTGCTTCTTCCGTCCATTTAAGCTCTTTCAGTATTGCAATAAATTTGAGTATGATATTATCTTTTTCATTTACACAATTTAATATCATATATAAGTTCTTCAAGGATCTCTTACACAAGGAGTGAAACTACTCGTATCTTTTCTTTTCCATTTTTTTTGTTGTTGTTTTTTTTTTTACTTTCCTCTTATTCCTCTTCTTTCTCTTCTTGTTTTCAAACATAAACAATGTGGTTACAACCCTTTAATTGCTAAGAGTTTATTCAGCCGTCCTTACCAGATCTCTTAAAAACATTAGCTTCTTCCTCTTCTGGTTTCAAACCTAAACAAATGTGGTTACAGCCCTTTAATTGCTAAGAGTTTATTCAGTCATCCTTACCACATCTCTTAAAAACATTAGCTCCTTCCTCTATTCCGCTTCTTCCTCTTCAGGATTTTAAACATAAACAAATGTGGTTATACAACCCTTTAATTCCATTGATTGGTTCTGGTTCAGCCTGATGGTGATATGATGAGTAGGCTGCATCCATATGATCCTGTGCACCCAAGGAACTGAAAACATGAAACATTTTATATAAAGGCAGACTGAAAAGTATACATTTTTTTAGCCTTCCTAGAACTAAAAGCCTTAAAAAAAAAGTTTTCATAACACTTAAGCTAACTTGTCCATTGCTATGGAAGAGTTAACAATATTATTTAAAATGCTATTATTCCTCGACCACAACAATATTTTCTTGCATATTGGATACCTCCTGTTGATGAACTCTATTGCGCACTTTGCTCAAAAACTAAACATGTACGTATGTTTGAATTTTTGTACCTTTCTTTCCCAAAACTTGCCTTGATATTTATATGCTAATCAATTTCTTAGTACCTTTATACTGTAATTAAGAAGAAGAATAAGTAAAAATTGAATTATAATTTTTGACACTTTATTACCAAATATGCCTACCTGATGTTTTATTTAAATGCATTTATGATTTTTTTTTTCTTTTTTTTAATATGAATCTTTACATTTATTTGTTATTTTTTTATTGTATTAATGTAAATTTTAAATGATTTTCTTTTTATTCTACTTAGTAGAAAAAAAGCAATGTGACAACATAGTTGAATATTTTATATCCTTATTGTTTTGTTATAATAAATGTTTTGTTGGGTTTGAAAATAAATAATACAACTTGGAAACAAATATATTATTTTTAGATTTATGTTTTATTACTTTGAACACCTTTAGACTTGGCATTACAGCGATGTAAATAGACGTACATGGCTGACCTAGCATTCTTGTGCTTGCTGCGAGGGTGCAGGTCGAATTTACCCTTTATATGAAGTTATGCAATTCATATCATCTGGATATATTCTAAGATGTACCGCCTTGAATAGTTCAAGAATTATAAAAAACAATTTAAACAATTATTCCACCTTTATATTAAATTTTGGTATAATGTAAGGCGAAGGTTAATTTAAAATATTTATATGAACCAAAGAATATTGCAACCTTTCTTCGAGGAAAACCCCTATTTAAAAATATATAAGCACTCTCAAATATTATATTAATAAATAAGTAAATTTTCTCTCTCTAGGAAGGGTTTCTCCCAACCCCTTCCTATAAAATTGTTGCATTATGCATAATTATATAAATGCTTGTTTCAAGGGCTTTAGTGACTTATTAATTCAAACCTGGATTTAAAATTAAATTTCAAGGAGAGCCCCTTGCCCCATGGTAAAGTTTTTTTTTTTAAATTTAAACCAAAGCAATCGGACAAACGTTGAGTTTTAAGGGGTATTATTTTCTTTTCACTTATTTTTAAGGATTCAGGTGAAATAATGTTAAAGAAGGAATAGAATAATTTAATTATTCGTGTTGTAATTTCATAAGAAATAAATCTAACATTAGCTCTTTGATTAGATAAAACAAATAATGGTGTTTTTTTTGTTGTAGACGTTGCCTCTTTGTGGTAAGACTGATTCAGTTTTAATGATGGCGTCGGGAGAGTCTGTTCCTTGCGTATAAGTTTTTTGCGTTTTTTCACGTATTCTTCCGACTGTATATATTATTTTGTATTTATTAAAGTTTCGGAATGATGTTTGTTTCGGACCTACTATCTAAATTTAGCTGCACTTATTGCCAGGATGAGATCAGCGGTGTTTTAATCAAATGCGCTGAGTGTAAAGATTTCGCTCTTTGCTTACAGGTATGTGTCGCTCCTAGCGGTCAAAACAAGTGATTTCCACCTCTGTTTACCGCTACGTTCAAAACTATGCTTCGGGCATCCATTTTAGAATTTTCTTGTTTAGTCCACGAAATTAGCCGTATACCGATAAAAAACTATTGATACGAGCTTTAAAATATTTAAACTCAGCACCATGCAGGAATACCATTTCTCAATCGATCTTTTTAAGACTTCTTATTCATATTATTGCATTTATTAAACTTTCAATAAGGTCTTATCTGTAATCTGTAGGACATAATGCTTTGTTTACACTATAGGATCAACCGGTATAGGCACTCATCTTGAATCATCAAAGCCTGCCTGCCTGCTAAGATCTACAATAAATTTGTTCCATTGTTAAAAATGCATTGATTATAAATATAAAATAGTTAAACTTATCAGTTCCTTGATAAGGTAATACTTAATAAACATTAAACTTGTAACCTTAAATAGAAGTGTTACCTACTCATAACAATTGAGAGTGAGACTATTGTAGATATTTGTCTCCTTTTTAACCCCATAATCTATTTACTGATGGTCACCAATTAAAGCAATTAATATTGCTACTCCTTGAGTAATGCTGTAGTAGTATATCTGAAGAAAATAAGGTTGTAAAATGAATTAACTTTCAATTATTCTTTGTATACCTCATTTGATTAATTTTTTGTATACTACCATAATTATTATAGTGATTATTGGTTTTTCTGCGGGGTCGAACCTATTTGAAGCCCAAAGACAGGCTTAGGTACACCATATGTACAATATGTAGGTGGTCACAATGAGCAATCCTGGGGGTGTCGGAAAGTAATATAAAAGCCTAATATATATAATATATTTTTTTTTAACACATTTTAGAGTTAGTCGATGGGACACTTGGGTGCTTTGTTTGCCGAAAAAAAACATTTTTTCCTTTTAATTCCGGTTTTTCAATCTGAACTAATATTACATAACTAGCACTTTTGTCTACCGGAGTTGTTTATTTACTTTTTTTATGAAGCTTTTTTCTTTCCTTTTTATTTATTTAATTGTTTTTTAAAGGGTGTTGGACTACTTGGTCATATACACCACTTTTTATTTGGTTTTTCTATTTCGTAAATTCTTTGAAATGGCCAAATAAACACTTATTAGATTGGGCTAATAATACTATTCTACGTCAAAATTACCTACAAAAAATTTACGTGTTAGACTAAACAGGAGTCAAAATGACTCCGTGGCTGCAGAAAAACAAACGATATGTCCTCTTTAGAATCTGACTGAGGAACTGATAGAAGTGTAGAAGGGTCATTCAATGGTGGGAGATAGCATATCCAAGAGGTGTGAGTTCTGTGTTTTACAGACATTGTGCATTCGTAGTTTTTAAAAAAATGGGAGTCATTTTGACTCCAGGTTAGCCTTCTAGGGTTAATATGAATCATCAGTGTGAAACACATCTTACCTCCCTGGAATTTGAAACATCACCAGGGACATTGATAATGACTAGGGTTTCAGGCGAGAGTTTGTTAGTGTACTTACTGGTAAATCAGCATAATACGGTGCTGTTAGTAGGTAAAAAAGATGGCGGGACCTCACTCCAAGGTATATTTTGGCAAAGGGATATCAACTCTCCTGCTTACAAATCACACAAATATAATCTCTTAAATGTGTAAATCACACAAATCTACTGTTTGAAAAAGGGATATAATCTCTCATTGTTTCTATCCAAGCAAATTGTGCCACTAAGCAATTCTTGACCATATCCTCTCCTTCAGTTCAGTCCACTTACCATTCTGCTGCGCCTGGTATAATTTATTGTTAATATTAAATATTGTTTTGTTTTTCAGTGTTTTGCTGCTGGAGCAGAAATCGGACCCCATAAGAATGACCATCCTTATCAATTTATTGTAAGTTAACTATATCTTTTTTTTAAAAAAATATTTGTGTACTAATATTTTGAGTTATTTTTCTGACTATAATAAACTAGTGTTTTTTATTATAAGCTAGTCTAAAGAAATAAGATCCAATTATCTTATACACTTAACATAATTTTTAGTGTTTAAATTAGCATTAACCCTAGAATGCTTATCTACGTCATTTTGACATGTATTTTTTTTTAAAAAGGTGGTATTGACTCCACCGCTAGTTTTTTCCCCGCCCATATTTAAGGTAATCTTTCCTCAGTTAGTCTGTTTCAGGCAAATGTTACTTACAGTACTGTCTTTTTATACTGTATTATCTATACCATCTAGTCTGTATTATTTGTCCAAAAACTGGTCAAAAATATGTTGTTTATAATTTAATAAAAAATTGTTTTTCTTGTTCTTTCTGTTTTTATATAACTATAGAAGTTAAACATTGATTCAAAATAAATCCCTGAATGCTAATAAAAAATATCACTTTTTCATAGTGTCTATTTACATGCTTTTATTCTGTGTGAACAAAAATCAGTGTTGTGTCCGCACTCGTGTGCGTTAGTGGTAGGGTTTGATGTCTAACAATGTTGTACTCATGCAAACTCATGAATCTTTTTATCTGGTGGCTTCTAAATAGATTTTTACTAATTATTTTCTAGTTGTACGTCAAATTGATGTATAAGTAATAAAGGGTGTTTTAAGTGTGTGAGTTAAGAAGCAGGTGGTAAGAAGAGAGCATATAGTCTCAGAGTGGTAATAGAAAATAAAGTTAATTGTTTGTTTTTTATTTGTTTGACAGGACTCTGATGCCCAGGACTTGTTTAAGAGTAAGGGTGGCTGGTCAGCCAGGGAGGAACTACTGTTACTTAATGGAATTGAAGGCTTTGGCTTTGGAAACTGGAAGGATATCGCTCTTAAACTTGAGAACAGATCTGCCGAGGGTAAGCTAAAATGTGTTAAGCATTATCTGTATTTAAAAAAAAAAAATCCTTTATCAGAGTTTTAGAGCAAAGTTTTCACCTATCTTCTTATTCTATTGGTTGTTATTACTGTTATAAATTAATTATATTTGAATCTGTATTTGTTTGTTATGGATAGATTGCAAGGAAGAATATTTGAGGACTTTCCTAGATGGTACCATAGGGAGGTTGACATGGCCTAATGAGGTTGAGAGGCGACCACATAAGTTACATGAAAGTGCTACGCAGTCAGTAGGAAAACCTGTACCTCCTCGTATGACTCCTATAGTTATCACTCAGGAACAAGCCGAGCTTCTTGGTTACATGGCAAACAGGGACGACTTTGAAAAGGTATGATTCCTCTTATTGAGCAATAATTGTGTGTTATGAAAATAAGTATGATCTGAAAAATTAACCAATGTGTCTATTTAGACACACCTTTTGTTAGCCTCTACTATGTTCTTCTAATGTAAGGAGTTTTCATAGAGTGCTTTATATTCTCTGTGGTTCACAGAATTCATGTGATGGGGTGAACTTGTGGTCTTGAGTACCTTTTTCTTTGGTTTTGAGTACTTTTAACCCTAACGTAATATTGCCTGTATCTGAAATTGCTTTCTGTGTTTCTACCAAACCTTATGTGTAATTTGGTGTCAAATAGCATCCGCTGCGACTTTTCGCTTTGTTTTCAAATTGAAACAAGCGAAATCTTCCTGTTTGAAATTTACCTCATTCAGTGTTATATTTTTTTAAACATAATACTTTTTGTTTTATAATACAAGGATCCACTTAATAATGATTTTATCTATCTGTTTAGGAATATAATAACAATGCTGAAAGTATAATTCCCCATCTAAATATCAGCTCCACTGAAGATGACGAACTTGATGTTGGTATGTGCTTTTATTATATTACTGATGATTTTATTTCTTGGTTACTTGACTTATTTTATGGAAGGTATTTGTTAAATCTCACTTCAACTCTTGCTACCTTAAGAAATTTTAATAAATTGAATTTTTATGCGATAGAGATTACCTGTACGTTAAATTGTTGAATTAACTTTGTCTTTATGTCAGTAGGATATTTAGGATAATCTGTTTATTTAGTGTTATGCTTGGATTATTAATGGTCCTCTGTATTTAGAACAAATTAGTAAAATAAGACTCAAAGATTATTATTGTCTAGCTGCAGTAGCAAATATTTTAATACTTTTGAAAAATAACTTGGTTTTCTGATGAAATCAGTTTCACAAAGGGTTGGAAGGCCATAAAATATTTTAATACTGACAAGATATTAAACTGCAATTCAGCTCTTTACTTTGTGGTTTGATGAGGGAGTGGTTTTATCNGATAAAAATTTTTTAAGCATTGTTTTGAACACCTTAAATATGAGGGAAACAACAGGGAAAATATAAATTTTTTCTAAAATGGTCGAGCAACCACCTCTGGACCACTTCGTATGGATTGACCCTTTCACAAAGGGTTGGAAGGCCATAAAATATTTTAATACTGACAAGATATTAAACTGCAATTCAGCTCTTTACTTTGTGGTTTGATGAGGGAGTGGTTTTATCATAAAGTGATAAATAAAACAAATTGTGACTTCTTAACCAGATATCTGCTCTTCCTACATTTAATTTACATTTAGATTTATTTAATATTAGCTTTATTTTTTGTAATAATATTTTCAGCTCTGAAGCTGGCCCAGGTTGATATGTATGTGGAGCAGCTAAGGGAGCGTAAACGAATGAAAAGGGTAGCCCGAGATTATCAACTTATATCTAAATTCTTTAACTCTCTCTACCTAAGATCTAAATCTGGCAACCCTGAACAAACGTAAGCCAATATCAGGATTAAGTAGTATTAAAACAGTATATTCCCGATATAATGCTTGTAAGAAAGGTAGGAAGGGGTCCCTAGTAGCTCTATGCTATTGTCTGTGCTTCTCACCCAGTTCCCGATTCTGGCAAGGGGTACGACTACAATGCTTGAGGTGTTCACCAAGCATCTCCATGTAAATGGGTAGTTGCTGAAGTGAAGTAGATTCTATCTTGTTTTATTAGCCATTTGGCAGATCTAAGCTCTCCACTGGCTGTTATACCCGGATCATTATTATTATGAGAGCTGGAAGTGACAAATACTATTATCTCATATCTTGATTTTGCTCTTTTGTATAATTATTTTGAAAATATATTACAAATTTCATTGAAATCAGTTCAGTGGTATCTGCAAGAACCACGGAATACAGATATTTTTTTAAATAATTCTATTTTAGACTCAAGGGACTTAAGGACATGGGAATCAATCAAATTCTTCCTTTTTCTACCACCAGAATACTTACTCTACCTATATACTTTGTGTTTGAGGAAGTGAAACTTTTAAATTCATCAACACTTAATATTAACTTGTGGAGCTTAAAAATATTCATTGAGATTGAATTACTAAATCAGAGTTAGTTACAGGTTAATTTTTTGCTCTGTGGTGTAATTAAAATTGGTTACAATTATGTCATTTAACAGAGAGTTAGAGGATAAGCTGAAATTCATGTGCCAGTTCTTGACGTGCCAAGAATTTGAGAGCTTTGTTACATCATGGCTCCAAGAAACCAGTTTGAGACGAAGGTCCTCGGAACTAGCTCGATACCGGCAAGCAGGCTTGACACGCTATGAAGAGATACCTCACTATGAACAGGAATCTATATACAGGTCCGACACCAAACCTACGCTACTTCTCAACCCAAACACTTCACCCGTATGTCTTATATACTTACTTACTTACTCTCTAGTAGTTTACCTAGGCTTATCTTGTCTACAAACACTGTTATGTACTTTATTAATTATTCAAATCTATTTATGATTTCCTATTCTTTATTAATGATAATCTATTAAAGATATATTAAGAAGACAGTTGTCATCCTAACTGTGTTGAATGCATGAGTCTTTTATAGGTTCGAAAAAATTTATTATAGGTTATGAAAAATACAACCTGACAAATTCCATTTACTGAATGAGCTGGTTATTTTATTAGTTTAATTATTTTCAGAGTAATTTTAAAGTATAACCTCTAAATTAAACTTGAATTTATTATAAGAGAAAATAGTAATAAGTAATTTATAATTCCATTGCCGAAGTTCTATAATAAGGAAACTTTTTTTTCATTTTAAATCAATGAATTCAATCCAAAAGGAAATGCTATTACATTTAATTAAATTTTATCTTTATAATTGTTGGTAAAATTCCTCAGGTTCTTTCATCTTTAGAGGGTTTTATTTAGTGATACAACATTCATATCATGTTTATTTTATTGTCTTCTTTAATTAGACAAGTGTGAATTAACAATCTAAATGTAGCTCTCTCAACCCTTTATTCATTCTTACTTTAAAATAATCTTTTTATTAAAATTGGAAATCAAATTTACTAGTTTGAAAGATTCTGGAGTTGCCCTAGGCATGAATTGTCATTTAATTCAAAGATTATTTTATGTTTACAGATTATAATAATTAATGAAGTACATTAATCTGTGATGTTTGTTGTCATGGTAGGTCTACTTTCTTATTTCTAATTTATTTACATTCTATGATACTATCTTATCTAAATTGATATGAATTAAATTCAACATAGAGGGATTAAGCAAGTAGTTAAAACTGATAACCAAAAATTAATTATTTGTAATTGTGTTTTAACTAACAATGCATTTTTATTATAATTTGGCAGTGCTAATAGGATCTTTTGAGTGTTTTAGGGTGGTATTTTTACTCTTTGTAGTTTTCAAATATGGTTTTGTTTGATGGACTTTCATGTTTCTATTTATTGTGTGAATGGTAGAATTAGTATATTTTGGAATAAGGTGGGAATAGTTAGATACAGTGGTAGTACTTGGATAAAAAATTAAGTTGTAAGATAACTTGGTGGGTAGGTTTCCACGGGTAGACTCGTAAAAAAACAGGTTGGTTTTCCAGTGAAATCACGTCTGAAGTCTGACGTTTCGCTTCCACTACTGGAAGCATCTTCAGGGATGTGGTGTATCGTGATGTTTACTTGAAGCAACAACAAGACATATCACTATCACCCCCTGAAGATGCTTCCAGTAGTGGAAGTGAAACCTTGGACTTCATCCCCTTTGTGACGTGGATTTCAGCGGAATACCAAGCTGTTTATTAAGTTAAAAGATAGTTTTTTGCATTTTAGCTTCTTGCCTTCGACCATAACCGACTTTTTAATTAGAAATATTAAAATTGTTTCTAATGCATTGATTTTTGATATTGTATTGCTATTATAGTAAATATATTTTTTATTGAGGAGTTTTAATGAAGACTGTGTTTCAAAGATTGTGACATCCATTACTTAAAGGTTCTTTGGGGGGGGGGGGGTATTGATGGTTCAACTCTGTTCAGTTCAGTGTATTTTGAAACAAAATCCCTAAAGATATCTCATGATTGTAGAAGTATAGCTAAGGATATAACATTCTTTAAGATATGATCTTTATTAGAATCCTAAATTTCAAAAGGGTAGTCAATTCACAAGTTTATTCACTTTTATTAGCAAACTAAAACATCAACTGTCCACCTGAAGTTGGATAGGTTTATCTTAGAAAATTGTTTTGAAAAAGGATTTTGAGTTTGGTCAGTTAATAACATTTTTGGATTAACATCGGTTTTGCTTGTCTCCTTAAAAAAGCACCACCCATTAATCAACTTAAAAAGACTAAAATTGATTCTTGCAGTAATTCATTTGTAACAATATATAATTTGTTTATTTATTAATTATTTTTTAATTGTAGACCATGTAATGTTTATCTAAAATATTTTTTTAAGATTAAGATAAAACAATTTTTACTAGGAATATGTTGAAAAAATGCATAATACAAATATACATAACACACAAAACTTTGCCGTTTTAAACAGCAGTGTAATCTGTTTAAATTAAACTGTCTTTTTTTGGGGTGGGGGGATATGAATAAAGGAGTGAACAAGCTTTCGGATTAGCCTTTTTTTGTTATGATTTTGTATTCTCTATAGTTTCTAGCTTTAGTAATAGTATTTTGGTTATTAAAATCATAATTTGAAAGCATGATTTTCTGTGATATATATTTTTTTTCATTATAATACCATACATTTTTTTTCTAAATGAACAAAAATTCAATGACTGTAGACCAATTTTCTCTATGACTTGACCACTCTCATTCAACTCATTAACTTAAAAGAAAATAGAAAGCTAAAAAAAGAAATAGCTTATTGTAATAAAATTGATACATTTGCTTGATACATTATCATGTTGGTGTCATTTCAATGCATGTAAGTCATACATAATGGCGTAGAATTACGGTGTCTGGCTTTTAAAATTTACAACATTTTTTACTGTTTGAGATTTTAAAATTTTTTGTTTTATTCTTATTGATGTTTTATGTTAATTATTGAAATTCATTATTATTATTTTATTTTTTTTTGTAGCTTTGCTAATTATACTAGTGATATCAGTGTCCAAAACAAGTGCAATTTTAATTGAAATAATTTAGTGATTAGTCATTTGTACCAAGAATTTATGGAATTTATTTGTGGCGAATAAAAAAATAATGATCAGACCATAATTAAAGCATTATTGTGGATTGGTTTCCACCACTAAAGTTGGTTGCCAGTGAAGTATAATGCATTGGGTGCAGGTTCTCCTCCTATTTTCACGTTTGTCCTGAGATGGGGTGTGCCTAGGCTCTAATCCATCACCATTTTCGTTTGTAATACCTCTGATCGCAAATCCTTCTACACCTGTTTGTTGGTAACAATTTCTGGCTCCCGCATATTTAGATTCTCCTTAGACATCAATGTGTAAACACATATAGCATGGCATGCTATTTGTGACTTTACAGCCATGTACTAAATAGTAGATTACCTATTGATCAAAGGGAGCTAGCGTGGCTGAGGGTCTTATGGTGCTCGCTCAGCTATCAATAATTCGAGGCAACTCGAGGTCTTGTATTCGATCCTTTGCCATGATACTCTGAATTGCATCTATGAATCGCGGACAGTGCAGGGCGAGGGACACCCCCTATGGGGCACTCTTCCCCCACATTTTGACGCATGCTTGTAAAGCTTTCTAATGACCACACCGTACTCGCTTCGGCGGTACAATGTACTATTGTATAATGTGTGAAGTAGCTGGAACTCTCCACAAAGGGGTGTAAAAAGGGCATAGGTGGCCTAATTGCAAGGTTCGAACAAGTGGTTCGTCCTACCTTTTCTAGTAGGAAGTACTAGACTGCTACTACTACTACTACTACCTATTAATCAAAAGTTATCGGACTTGATTCAAGGCACAAGTATTATAAATTCAAACTCAGGCATGTGACATACATAGTATCAGCCAAATAGAGCCCTATCAGAGCTTACCTAAATTGTCCTCATGACAATCACTAATAAGGCAGTAGCACCAGTGGAGAAATCTGAAACATATATATATATATTTTTTTTCTTAGATTTTACAAATTCCGTGTGTCCTTCAAACATGTAATTGAATAGTGATCTATTATAAATATCTATCATGTACAATCCGAATTAGCCTTCATATTTTATTTATTTATTTTTTTGTTTTCATTATAAATTGTCAAATAAAATAAATAAACTAAACAATGTTTCTCTTAAGGATTTAATCAACACTTCACTGACAAATAATTGCAGTGTTGTAAATTAGAGCATATTCATTTTATTTTTGTATTTGAAGTATGAGCAATATTAAAGTCCGCCAATTTAATTTTTAAATGTTTGACACAAAACAATTAATTCATTACACAAAAAGATGCTAAGATCTTAAATTCATATCTAACATCCATTTACATTGATTAACAACATGGTTTAACTGTCTTATACCATGGTATATAATATATTATAATACATGCTTGCTGAACATATTATTATTTATGCATTATATTTCATTTATCCATTTTACTCATAGCTGGAATAAAAATCAATATGTTATTGGTAATAGTATCCATGAATTTAGAGTGCTTGCATTGTCTTTATTTAACGGTGTTGTAATTTATTTCTTTGTGCTTTATTTATTATCTGCATTATATTATTTTAATCATTAATTTATTTATATTTTTAAGCATTCAAGTTTATATTATTCAATTTTATTGTATTATATTGTTTCTTTGATTTTTCTTTTTTCATTCATTTTTATTTTCTTCCTGTTACTTCATTCATTTTGTTTAAATGCTTGAGGTGTTAGACTTATTTTTTCATTGATTTCATCTTTGCTTTCTCTTTTATTTCTTTATTTTCTTTTTCTCATTTCTGCATTGGCCTATATTTAATTTATTCATTTTGAATGTTAAACATTTTTAACAGGTTATCAAGATGTTAATATATATTTCATGCAGCATCCCTCATGATAATTCATTCCATGCCATGCTTGACTTATTTTTTTATGCATCATATTCATTATTTCATTAACTGTTGTATTATACATTTTCCTCCCCATTTCCTTATGTTAAATATGACATTTTATAATTTAGTCAGATACACTTAGTGAAAATTTAGTTTTAGACATCAAGGTATTACTAGAAGTAGCTCTGTTCACAATTTTAGCTCTAATTTGGAAAATGCTATCTCGGTCTTAAGGACGTTAAAGGGAATAAATAATCAACTCAATTACAATTGGGAAATATAATAATACTAATAATGTTAAGGATAAAACTGCTATAGATTTAGGAATAATACACTTTTAACCATTTAATTATAGACACAAATGGTTAGTTAAATATTGTAATTCATTTAAGATAGTTATTGCAATCAAGTTTTTTTTTTTAACTTATGAATAGTTAATCAAAGAGTTCAAATGTTAAGTTTATAGTTAAATCAGTATTACAAGTAATTAAACAGTATATATAAAATGTACCTTCTTGATTTGAGTTCTCTGTCTATGCATTTTTGTAATATCCATTTGAAGAAATATAAATAAAATTGACTAACTGCCCCCCTCTGCGAGTCGCTCATGGTTGGTATCAAGTATTGTGAGTTGGTTGGTGTGCGTGTGTGATTGTGCGTGCTGGACGGATGGTGTGTTGTTGTTCCCCAGGGTAGATGTTGGTCGGCAGCCCCAGCACTGGAACGTGTTACGGACTTGGTCAGTCAGGTAACGGGTCAACAAGATGCGGATCAATGCTCCAATCTGCAACCAGGTCAGGAGTTCTCCCTTCCTCCCAGGCTCTCTCCTCACCACCTTCCCCCGCATCTTCAGCCACACCACCAACACCCTCCCCTGCCAAGAAAAAGGTAAAACCACCGTCACCTTCGCATCCAACCCAACTATCACATAATTCTCATTAACGTTTGGTTGTAATTGTGCAACCCTAAATATATTTTATTAGTATAATTTGCCACTCTAATATCCCAACACCCTCATTAAACCCAATTCCAAGAAACTGTGATGTTAAGTGCAATTTTTATTTACAATTGTACTTGTGCAGAGCGGATTGGGTTGTTTTTTGTTTTTTCAATCATTAGAAATAATTTTCACCATTGTTTAGATACTAATAATTTGGTACAGCAAAAATTCTTAAATTATTTATCTCAATGCAAAAGATATATAAATCTGTCATTGTATTGGAAGCAAGTAGTAAAGACGTTTTTTTAAAAATTGTGGTTGCATTTACAAAACCCTTTTAAGTTTACAGCTTTTTAAAAATGAGTTATTTATTTAAAGTGATACAAATTAATTTTAATTTGGAATTACAGACATTGATTTATTTATTTCTTATATCAAGGGGTAATTACAATACCAAAACTGCCTTATTAAGTAGTCAGTTAAAATACATCCGCACTTAATTACCCATTGCTTATAATTTAATATTATGGTTAGATGTTAGATAGAGGTGAGTCTATATAGGTCATCTTAAATTGTCCCTTCATGTAAAACGTGGAGAGACAATTATTTATTATTTTCATTCATTATGGTTGGAGTTTTGTCTGGACCATCACCAATTCAGACTTTTATTAAGTCCTTTGCTAAACATTTTTCAGTTGATGTCATTTATTGTTGTAAAATTTGAATTTTTTAGTTAATAAATTACCTTGAAAAAACAGAAATTGTCCCAGTTTTAGTTTTTTTTTTTTTTTTTTTAGATTCGTAAGTATGGTTAGTTAATCTGTAATAAATGTTAGTTAAGAGATTGATTTGGTCAAAAGGCTTGAGGCTGCTTTTAGCCTTTCAGGGTGGTAAACACCATCAAGTGTGTTTACACGGATACGAGCATTTTTTTTGTTCAATTCCCTATCTTGAAGGTTTTGTATTTTCTAGGATTTTAAGTAAATTTAATAGACAAAAAAACACTGTTTGATAGTAGTAGTGAGTTATTTTTGAGTTTAGGCTGGGAATAAAAGCCTAAGTTGGAGATGGAGGTTTTACTCCAGGAACATGAACATTAATAATCCATCACCATAAACTCAGATGTAAAAAACATAGCTTCACTAAATGAATTTATTTTGCCTTTTTCCTTAGTTAAAAATAGTTGGTTGTTTTGACTGAGATTCTGTGGTACCACTTCATAATTATGACTCGAGAGGTGAAAAAAAAAAAATGAAAACACAACAATATTGTCACCACAATTTTTTATATAATTGAATAGATGCATTTCGACTTACAATGTAATCTTCAGTATGCGTGTTAATTTAGTAAGAGTAAATGCTGTGCTATGCTAACTATTTTACAAATTTTATGGTTAAGTAACAGTGTAAGGGGGTGTGGGTAGAAGCATTACGGATGGAAAAAAAGGGAAGGGGTTTGGAGTTGAGATCAAAGTCGGAACCCAATAAAGGTATTATCCAGGTAAACATTTTGTTTATCTGGATAATACCTGAACAGGCAATGTTTTGTTTACTTTGAGGCAGATGTCATCTACACTTCACATAACTTTTTGTAATTTGCTTCCGAGCTTACCGAAGGTAACGGAAGCATTGTGTTCACTTTTGATAACGAAAAGGTCAACAAAATTCCATAAATCCAGAATCCATATCCACCAGAAATCCATTCCAGACATCAGGGAACATTTTTGGTCTCGTGTCTGTCTGTCTGTCGGTCTGTGTGTCTGCGAATTTTGAAACGTCCGACGATAACTTGAGTAATTCTTGACCGATTTTGATGAAATTTGTTATACTTGTTCATTTTACTAATGCTCAGGACGAGTTCGTTGGACAACGTTATCCGTCCAAGCGTTTACGCTTCATGTTAACGTGAACTTTAAATTTAAAATAGGTAATTAAGGCCAGGTAAAAAATCAAACCATCTTTTCAATGAGACAAACATTTCTTCCAAATACAATTGTTTAGTAATACCAACAGCGACGCCGCTATAAAGTGTTAAAGATCACTAAAACTATTAACATTTTTTAGACAATATCCAATACAACAATAAAGTAATATAACAATAATGTTAATACAGCAATAAAGTACATGATTGGATGCGAGGAAGCTAAGTGCCACACTAATTGGCAGTCTATTTTGTATTTATTTTACTTCCAAGTAAACCAAAAGTAACAGAGGGTTTATGATCATTGTAAGAATACAATTTTTTTTTTGTCTCTGAGAAATCCATTTCAGACATCAGGTAGCCTATCGGGTCTCCTGTCTGTCTGTCGGTCAGCCTTTTAAAATGTTTTTGAACCGCCATATCTTACAAAGTACTTGTCCCATTTTAATCAAATTTGGATGGTTTGCCAAAAGTAGCCCACAGATTGTCCCATTTTAATTTCAATTGTCAGGTACATGTAATATGAAATAACAATAATAAATATGACCTCACTGGGAATCTTAACAGGTCCCAACAACCTTTATAATTAATTTTATTACTTTATATCTTTATTATTGGAAACAAGGAAGCCATGTGCCACACTAATTGGCAGACTATTTTACAAATTGAAAAAAAAAAAAAATTGAAGGGAAATAGAAGTGATCCTTCCAACATGGTATCAGTTTCTTATAGTAATTGTTAAAATAGTGAACTTAATAGTTTTTGACATACAGTAGAGTCTCGATAATCTGAGCTCCAATAATCCGAGTCTAACATGAGTTCCAGACAAGAAGGAGGGGGAGCGGGTTCCCTGAATTAAACACAATTAGGACCGGGCAGGGCAGTGCTGGTTAAGATGGTTCCTTATGATTTCATGGAATTACTTTCCTATCTGAGCAGCTGTGTTTGCATTCAATTCAGGGAAGCCTATAATTTTGTTTCTTCTTCTTCTGTTCTAAGTTAGATCTTTAACCGAAAGCATCCTATGCAATTTGAGTTTTTAATGAGTGAACCAAAGCATTCCGAATCTTCCGTTTGCTTGATTTGTTGCTTATATACCATACCCTATAGGTAATGGTGTAACACTGAAAACGATTTCACAGACGTTAGGTGTGTAACAATGAGTTTTTTATTTGAAACAGAATGCGATGAAATTCTTTTAAATCCCTAATGAAAATTAAATTTGAATGTATTATTATTCAATAAAGAATTCACATTTGTCATAAATTTCCAATAAAGTAGGAAATTTAGGGATTAATTTGGTCCGAGTTAGTGGCGGTGCCGTACAACTCGGATTATTGAGACTCTACTGAAGTCTAGTTACATTTAATATTAAATACAAATAATTATGACCTCACTGGGAAATAGGTCCTAACAATCTTAACTTTATTTTACTCAGACATTTTGATCAATTTAATTCATAGTTTAATCATCATCAGTGAACTGATGATTTTACAATATAATATTTATGTTATGAGATGAAACCACAGAAAAAAAAAAAGAAAGAATAAACTAATATTGTCAACTCACTAAAATGGAAAGAATTAATATCGTTAACCCATAAAATTATTATTAATACTCTATGCCGAAAATAATAAAATATTTGTAGTTTTTAACATGTGTAATAGAAATTAATTTGAATTTATTATTAAAATTATTCGTGGGGACTTACTCTAACTAGTCTTAGAAAGACTAGCACTTCAACTGGTCTTTACACAAAAAAAAAAAAAAAAAAAAAAAAATGTTTAGTGGTTGTTTCCAATAAACTAATCAATTTTGACTTTCTTTGACTTTTTAAGTCTTAATTACAAATACAACATTTATCCCTTCATTATTATCTTGTTTTACATATTAATTTACTATTATATGTATTTTATATTATTTTTTTAATATAATTTGTATGTGAGGTGCGTGAGATATTTTGATTTAAATGTAATTTAGGAATATATATATATTGTTTTTTATAAGGCCAATCAGATTTCTGTCTATCTTAAACTTTTGACTTTTGTTTGTTTACTTTTTTGTTTGTATTTATTCTTGTGACTATTTTACTTATTTTCTGTATATCTTTCTTTCTCAATCTGCTATCTTCGTATTGTTTTTTTTTTTACACTTTTTATTTGGGAGTTAAACAAAATGTTGGCTTTGACTCTAACTTTTTGTGATCCACCAGAAAT
>KZ651309.1:192266-218410 GCA_001010745.2 Gerris buenoi | reverse complement strand
AAAAAAAATCGTAATAAATCGAAAATGGTCCTGATCGAGTTTAAATTTGGCACGAATGTACCTCTCTGTATGACAAACAAGCCCGCTAAATTTCATTTTGATATTGGCCGCCATTTTGAAGTTATAAATTTTTGAATTTTTAAACTTTGACGGTTAATAATACTGAAATTACATATAGGTTTTTGACATATAGCATATCGTTGGAACCGGAAAAAATTAAGGAACAAATATAAAAAACCCGATGAAATTCTATTAATTAGTTTAAAAGTTATAAGTGAATATAATTATTTATTAGTGCAATAATGTTGATGACGTCTAAGTTTGTTTACATCTGTCAAACTTCAAATATTTAAATAAAATATTGGTATTAAAAATAAGTTTTTTGTTTTTTTAAGAATGATAATAAATCAGTTAATTCAGAACGGTCACCCGTCGAAGTACTCACCATGTCCAATGCTGAGATGATTGACATGTTACGTTTAAGGAATTCAGATAAAGCAATTTTCTATCCCCTGTTGCTATTAGCACCCATAGACAGCAGTACCCAACTCTCAATTCAACATTTTAAGGTATTTTTGTGTGTGTGCTTACAATACAAGCTTTTGGTCAGGCGGTTGGCCCAGTATGATCAGATTAGATTCTAACAGTTCAGGCTATGTCTAGTGTTATATCAATTGGTCCTTCAACAGCTGGTCTTCACTGCTCTTGTAATTTTCAATTTTTTAATGTGTTGTTCTTCTTTCATTATTTTGTTGTGAATCTATGAAAAAAGTATGGTTGTATCTATGGAACAAGTGTATGAGGTGTAATAATATAATAGAGTTTTTTAAAACAATATGAAGGGTTTAAATGGTTAAGACAATAGCGATAAGTGGTATTACGAGGGCCGTTCGGAAAGCACTGATTGGCCACTGTACAGGAAGTAGTAGGAGTAGCTGCACTATTGTTTCACTGACATACACGGCAGGACAGTCTGCATCAAGCTGTGGTCAAATGAATGCCGTACGAGCCTCTAGTTTGTTAAAGCGTTTAAAAGAAAAGAGTAATTATATTATGTTATGTTTATATTATGTTTTTTATTCTATTAAATGAGTTGATTTTAATTCAATACCGGTAGATTGTTCTACATAATTGATAGAGGTCTTGTTTGGATGGACTTCGCTCGGGATCTCTCCGTTTATCCACATAGTTCATACGGCGAACGGTCTCGGGCCAGTCTGGAGAGACCCACAGAGCCGATGCCATCTGCTCTCGTTTGCATCTACCTCTACCTTTCACCATGAGTCAATCTCGGCATTTCAGCGCCGACCACCTGTGGATTGTGGATAGCTTGTGGTCTGTTAGTGGTGTAGTTTTGCGGCTGATAGTTTTTTGGGCCTTATTGGTTGAAACCCAAGACATCAGAGACCCTCCCCCCTGGAGGAGTTTGCAGCTTCTGCAGCATCACCACCGCACCTTTGCTGTTTGCAGCTTCACTTCACCACCTCTTTCACCTCACCCTCTATCAATCGGATTTACTGGTACACCGGTATTTATAAGAGCTATTTTCTTTATGTTTTTTATATACAGCCATTTTTATACAGTCTACTTTTCTTTAATTTAATAACAAGGTTTAATTTATGTTGCTTAAAAATAAATTTACTTTATTTGGTCTAAACCTTTTTTTTATGTTGGAATCACCCGGCTTAGATTTAAGCTTTCTTAGTCTAAACTTCCAAGGTTTCAACAGTATTTATATCATCTTGAAATGTGCCCTCCAAAAAAACTTCCGTCCAAATGCGAAGTGCAAGTTTTTTGGTGCTCGGTAAAACTTTTTGGTACCTATCAAGCACAGAACTTCTTGTAACCTAACCTCTCTGTCACTACCTCGTATAACACAGTCCTAGAAATCTGTGGAAATTCATTAGACAGCTCCAAAATCGTGAAATTTTCACGAACTTTTCCATCAATTTTCTGAACGAGTTCATCTGTGTGACTAATGATGGCTTACCACTTCTCTCTTCCTTATGAATGTTTTTTCGTCCACTTTTAAATAAACAAGCCCATTCAACTCAATCACTTATAACACTTGGTCCATACATGTCACAAAGTTCTCCGTGAATACCTTCTGCCGAATATTGCTTTGCTGTAAGAAAAGCCTTGTAACAGCTCGCACTTCACATTTCAAATTAAGTTTTTTTGGAGCGCACATTTCAAGATGCTATAAAAACCAAACTAGTGCTCGTACAAAATTCATTTGACCACGGGTTGATGCAGACTGTCCTACCTTGCATGTCAGTGCAACAATGGCGCCACTAGTTCCACTACTTCCCGCACAGTGGCCAATCGGAGGTTACTTTCCAAAGACCCTCGTATAAAGGGAGGCATCAAATGATGCAGTCCTCATCTACAGCAACAATGTCAAGAAAGAATGGCTTTAAATTTTTCTGGGTTAATGGTCAGCAGCTGAGGAGAAATTAATGCACTAAATTCGAAATTGTTGTATTCTCTTTCTGTAGCCAAGAACCTTAAGGCTCTACCGCCCTTTGAGGTTAGAAAAAACAGTAAAATTCAAATTTTATTGGTTCTAAGCAAGATATCAAAAATCTAAGTACAGGTTTCATTCCCAATTTAAATTCTGCACAATTTGAGCCCTATTTCAACTTCCTATGATAAATAGTACAGGCGCCATTTCAATACATTGATAAAACTCGTATTTAAATAGTTGTATCATTTATTGTAGTTGAGAGTTGAAATAGGGCTCACATAGTGTAGAATTAAAATTGGGAATGAAGCCTGTACTTAGATTTTTAATATCTTGCTTTGAACCAATAAAATTTTAATGATTTTTCTAACCTCAAGGGGTGGTAGAGCCTTAAGGTAGGGAGAATTCCTTTTATGTTTGAAGTCATACATTTCAATCTCTCATGTTAGTGTTACATTTTTCTGTTAAGAAACAAATTTTTTATCCACATCCTTCTCTGTTTTCGTTATTTCAAAGTCAAGCGAAGCAATTGCAATACTCAACTTTAGTGGTAACTTTTTCAGTATCAAAGTAAAGAGCTCCCTGAAGTGAACAAATGTACTTTAAAATTATACAGAACAAACTTAACATAGGCTACTTTAAGTAATTAAGGAATAATGGACAGGATAGGAGATATAACTAAGGAACAATTAACACAGTATAAAAAAATAGTTTATTCACTAAAGGAATATAAAATTTATAATTAAAACATAGGTAAAACATTTTTAAGAAGGTCAAGTAACAATAAAATATAAAAATAATTTAAAATATTGAAATGTACATTCTTTAGAATATTTGTGAGAAAAAAACTGAGGTCCCTTTAGTTTAGCATTCTATAAAAAGAAGAAATTCCAATCTCTTAACTATATTTATTAATGAAGGGGTATGTTAGGGAGATGCTGTCAAATAAAACACATTGTGAAGGTTTATGCAAAAGTTTTGCTAAATTTAATAGCATCATCAGAGCAAGAAAAACAAAGTTTTAAAATAAAATGATGCAAAAAGGTCGAGTGAAGCAATTGTAATACTCAACTTCAGTAGGACCTTTCTCAGTATCAAAGGAAGGAGCTCCCTGAGGTGAACAAGTGTACTTTCAAAAACCTTGACTTTTTTGTATTATTTTATTTTAAAACTTTGTTTTTCTATCTAGCTCTGATGATGATAATAAATTTAGCGAAACTTTAGCATAAACCTTCACAATGTGTTTTATTTGACAGCATCTCGCTAACATACCCTCTCATTTATACTTGAACTGTCACAAATGTTCTCCATTACTATATTTATTTGAAAACAATAATGTGTATCATGAGATATTACATCAAAATTTGATTTGAAAATGCGCCTGTTAAGGTGAGACTGTAACTTTTTATATTGAAAAAAAATTATATTTATTATAAAATCAATATTTGTTATGTTTATATAAAAACACGTTGACACCATTAGTGTTTTAAATTTAGTTGTTCTACTGAAGGTAACTTCTATTGAACTTCGTTTGAGAAAGGAGTTTTATTGCGCAATATATTTCTATTTGGACTATTTTATTGCTCATTTTATATTATTCTAATACCCATTATACATTATTCTTATACAGAGTAAACTAATCACCCCATTATTGTTTTCATTTTCAGACTGAAATAACTGTTATTGTACTTATTGTTTTTAAAAGTTTTTTTTTTATCCTTTTGCATTATTTTGTGGTGCTTCAAAAATTATTTGGTATGTACATTCAATTTTTTTAGGTAAAGGTTTTCCAATAATAATTATTACTTACATGCTTAATTGTTTCCTTAGAAACAGGTCCCAGTTAAGGATTTATCTAAGTACATTCCTCGACTGATGGTATATTCCACGGTCCTAGCTATTACTTAAGTCCCAGGGTATTAATGAAATCGCTATCCTTGCTCGAAAGATCTGAGTTAAACAACTTACTTCTCTTTATTCGTCATAATTAATCATGATTTTTGTTAACTTTTATTTTATGATTTGATAGTTTAATTTATGACAGTTTAACAATTTAAGATATATTATCTAAATGAAGGGAAAAGAATCAACAAATTTTTAAGGGAATTTCATTAACTTTTAATACTCTCTTTCAGCCTTATAACACTTAATACTCTTTACTTATAAATACTCAATACTCTCTTGCAGCCTTGTTTCATCGTTTGGCCTGGTAATATACTATACATAATTTTCCCTTAGTCTATTAACATTTCTTATTAAATTTCTGCTAAAAATTCATCTTTTTCAATTTTATTTTGCACCATAACTCACCCAATACTTTCTTGACCTTGTGACACATCTTGAACTCCATTGCTTTTAGTCGCATCTTTATGTATTTCTTGGCCTAGTAAAACATCTTGAATTCCATTGCTTTTAGTTGCATCTTGATGAATATCTTGGCCTTGTAGAAAATCTTGAACACCATTGCTTTTAGTCAAATCTTGATGAAATTCTTGGTCTTTTAACACATCTTGAACTCCAATACGTTTGGTTGCGTCTTGATAAAAATCTTGACCTTGTAAAACATTTTGAATTTCATTGCTTCCAGTCACGTCTTGCTGTTGAATTTCTTGGCCCTGTGAAATATCTTGTTGAATTTCTTTGTTCTGGACTATAGCTTTCTCAATTTCTTGGCCCTGTGAAATATCTTGTTGAATTTCTTTGTTCTGGACTAAAGCTTTCTCAATTTCTTGGCTCTGTGAAATATCTTGTTGAATTTCTTTGTTCTGGACTATAGCTTTCTCAATTTCTTGGCTCTGTGAAATATCTTGTTGAATTTCTATGTTCTGGACTATAGCTTTCCCAATTTCTTGGCTCTGTGAAATATCTTGTGTAATTCCTTTGTTCTGGACTACATCTTTCTCAATTTCTTGGCTCTGTGAATTATCTTCTTGGATTTCTTTGTTCTGGACTTCATCTTTCTCAATTTCTTGGCTCTGTGAATTATCTTCTTGGATTTCTTTGCTTTGAGCTCCATATTGCAAAACATATTTTTGAATTTGAAGGTCCTCTAATAAATTTCTTTTTGTTGCATCTTGATGAGATATTTGGTCTTGCAAAACATTTTGAATTTCATTGCTTCCAGTCACGTCTTGCTGTTGAATTTCTTGGCTCAGTGAACTATCTTGTTGAATTTCTTTGTTCTGGACTACATCTTTCACAATTTCTTGGCTCTGTGAATTATCGTCTTGGATTTCTTTGCTTTGAGCTCCGTATCGGAAAACATATTTTTGAATTTGCAGGTCCAATAATATTTTGCTTTTAGTTGCATCTTGATCAATATCTTGGCCTTGTAAAACATCTTGAACTACATTGTTTTTAGTTGCATCTTGACCCAGTAAAACATTTTGAATTTCATTGCTTCCAGTCCCATCTTGCAGTTGAATGTCTTGGCTCTGTGAAATATCTTGTTGAATTTCTTTGTTCTGGACTACATCTTTCTCAATTTCTTGGCTCTGCGAATTATTGTCTTGGATTTCTTTGCTTTGAGCTCCGTATCGCAAAACATATTTTTGAATTTGTAGGTCGAATAATATGTTTTCATCTTGTTTTTGTGACAGATGCCTTTCATTAGATGAAATATTTTGACTTTGTTTGAGTGAAAACTTGTTCAATTTTGTACGACTTATATCTAAATACATTTGTCTTCGACGCTCATGTTCATTCAACTGACCTATATTGTAAATTGGTGTGTCAGTTGTATACTTGCCAAACTTATGTCTACCCCATATATGACGTTTAACATGGTCTTTCCTATCAGAACCCCATTGACAGTAATAACACACAAAAGCTTTTGTTTTTTCATGCTTTCCAAGTATATGCTGTTTCAAAGTATTTTTCCTTTTAGACATATAAGAACAGTGAGGACATTTGAAAGGTTTGTGTTTGGAGTGTCTAGTGACATGTTCTTCAAGAGATTCTTTTGTGGTGGTTTTAAACTTGCAGTAAATACAAAAATACGGTTTCTTAATATCATGCTTTCTTCTAATGTGTTTTCTTATACTATTCTTACTAAGTCCGCTGAAGGAGCAGTAGAAGCATTTGTATGTGTTGTTCTTCGGGGCATGCCAAACAGTTTTATGAGATTTTAAGTCACCTTTTCTAGCAGTTGAATAAGCACAATATTCACAATTATATATTGTACTTTTTTCATGAACCTGCGAAATGTGATAATCCAGGTCATTTTTACGGCCTATTTTTATGTTACATATGTGACAAACAAATGATTTTATTTTATTATGAACATTATTGATGTGTACTTGAAGTGAAGTTTTGCAAGAAGTTTTGAAATTACACTTTTCACAACTTAGTGAAAAGATCTTATGATGAACAGTCTTAATGTGATGTTGTAAGATGTAGTTCTCATTGGTGGTATAGTCACAAAGGTTGCAATGATAAAGTTTCTCATTGTGGACTTCCATCATGTGTTTAATTAAGTTGTCTTTCCCACTTAAAAGGAAGTTTTTCTTAGGGTTAGTCAATTTTTTAGCACGATAGCCACATATACGACAAACATACTTCTGCACATTATCATCGTGGCATTTCATATGCCTGACTAAATAGTGTTTCTCAGAGAATTCAAAGTTGCATATGTCGCATATAAACTCTTTAATATGATTTAAATTATGTCTGTATTTAATATGGCGGTTTAATCTAAATTTGATTTGTGTTTTATACTCACATTGAGTGCATTTAAATGGCTTTGGATCATCGTGATTCAATTTCTCATGTTCTTTTAATTTTTGTTTATCATCGGTGACAAATGAGCATACCTTACAATTTAAAGGGAATCTAATACCATGTTTACTCATATGGCGCATGATTCTACCAGAGGATTCATTTTCATAACGACAATAAGGGCATCTGTATCGAGCTAAATGCAACCACAAGTGCTTAATAAAGCGACATTCTATCTCAGTTGAATAATCGCAAAATAAGCATTTGAATATTTCTTTTCCGTCTTCGGTACTCTGAGAAAACGAAATTCCAATATCCTTTAAAATACTTTCAATAGGTGTTTTAAAATGAGGCTGAAGTGTTGAACGGAAATCAGCACCATGAAACAAGGATTTGAACTCATTAATTAATTTTCTCTTGATTTGTGTCATAACTTGGTGATTTTTAGTCACCTTGTGCTTTCCATCCTCTTTGAAATTGATTACAAATATTGGTTTTATTTCACCTATAACGCTATCAACTATCGAATCACTGTCACGTGTTAAGGGCTCAGTATTATCCGCATTTTCACTTATAAATCCACTGATATCATTATCGTAGTCCTCTAGCCAATTTGGATCATTATTATCATCAGGTTCATCAATGTCTGATTCACTTTTGTCATTATGGGAATCTGATAATTCATCATTTTCATTCAAATTATTTATATTAACTCTTGAATTTACTTTTGAATCATGGCTATTCTCAGCAGCATTTAGAGTCTCACTGTCATTAGTCCTGATCTCTTTATGTATGGATTTCTTAACATGATTTCTTTTATTCAATTTGGATTTTTTTCTTGATTTGTTTTGGTTAGCACCTTTGGTTTTTATTACTTTTTTCCTCTTTATAATATTATTTGAGGAATTTTTGTCTGATTTAATATTTCCAATTAAATTTTCACTATCAGACAAATCTTCATTTTCTTCATGATCAACATAATTTTTAGAAGACTTTACCCTCAAATTCCGTTTTATTTTAGGGATTGAGTTTTTAATCCTCATGTTTTTAGAACGTTTTTTCCTAGTAACTTTATTTGCTACCTCATTAGTAGAATTGCTGAAAACATTTTTAAATGAAGAACTCTCTAAAATTTGATCATCTGAGATTAATTCATCTGTAAATTTTTTACTTTCTTTTAAATTAACAGCCTTTTTTGATTTTCTAAAGCCATTTTCTTTGAACTTTTCCGATGGCACATTAGGAATTTCTTTGTACAACTTAAGTGATAATAATTTTGATTCCTTGTTAGATATATTATTATCTATACATTTATTTTTGTTCCTTGGATCTACATCATCAATACTTGTTCCAGATAAATTCAACCGTTCCAAAACAACCGTACAATTTTTAATAGGATAAATGTGTGTGGAGATTTCTACCAATTGAGCATCATTTGAAGAACAATTAATATGTTTACTTTTTTTTCCTTCCTTACCTATCACAGACTTATTTATTTTCGTTGATATTTTATTACTACAGCTATTTTCAAACTTAGATTTACTCTTACACTTAACACTTTTTATGTGGCTTTCACTTACATCTTGAGAAGACGCTATTCTAATTTCATTATCAGGAACTAATAACTTTTCAAGAATTGCTTTAAAGGATTCAGGTTCTATATTGTTATCAAGAGCCGACAATAACGAGTTACGACTTCTCCTACATGAATTTGAAGGCTTGCCATAATTGACTTGAAAATCAAGAGATACTTTACGTTTTTTTCCACCTTGAGGATTATCAGGTTTTGATAGTCCACGTCTTTTATGAACAGATGAATTCTTATTTTTTTCATTATTTGAAACAATATTATCATTGTTACTTATTTTATCATCCGTTCCTTCTTCTTCGTTGCACACTGAATTGTCCAAATTATCTCTAGAATTCTCAGAGGAATCATATTGTTGTATTGCACTTCTTTGTACCGAACTTACATCATTTACATTTTCAGGCAAACAAATATTTTCTCCTGAGAGATTTAAAGCATCTGAGTTTAGTACAGAATCTGCGGTAGGATCTATTGAAGAAGTTGGAAGATTTGGGTTTGAGTCAGTATTTAAGGAATTTTTATTTAAAGCTACATTCGAAACAGTATTAGGTGAATCTAAATCCACGTTTGCATTAACTGAATTGATATTTTGAAGTGGGCTTGTATCTGTCAGATTAGTAGTAGATTCAATAGATACCTCTGTGACATCATTTAATTGACTTGGCTGGTCTGTTGGTTTCAACTTTCGTAAAGATATTTTCTTCAGCCTGAATATTGATGGGAGAAAACTCCCAGAGTCACTTGTATTTTCATCTTGCCTTTCTGAATCACTATTTGAATCCATATTCACTGAAAAATAAATAATAATAATAATAATAATAATAAATCAAAATAAACTGGATTACTAAAATATTTATTATAATATACATATAAATGAGTTAATTCTACTGTTTTTGTAGAACTTACTCATAGTTTATCTATAGTAGATTTCCAAATAATAATAATAATAATAATATTTATGTAAAATTTGGAGTGCAACTGAGAAGTTACTCTCTAGACCTTATGGGCATAAGGAGGCAGAGTCAACCAGATAGCTTTTTACTACTATTCTCACATAGCACATTGACTTCCCATAGCCTCATTGTCTTGTTTGCGAGACCAAAAGATTCCATTTTCAACCGGTAATTACCCATTTTTACCATTAATTACCCACTAAACCTATTGTTAGATAACAAAATTACTGGTATAACTAAATTTATCTTGTAACAAGGAAAATGAAAACAGAGATATACTTATAAAATATTGCTACTTATTAAAATATTTTACTGTAAACACTTCAGAAAAAAAGAAGCAACACATTTATTGGTGTAGCTGCAACAAATTATGAATACTAAGTTTTGCAACTATATTACTATTATTGTAGCGTAGCTATATTACAACAAACGTTTTTTTTTCTAAAGTTAGGTGTTACTAAGTTAAGTTTTACATGAGCAAATTTTTGTACATGTTTCACACAATGCACATATTATACTTTAGAAATGTCTATTGAAAGTTATAGTAGAGAAACATTTAATAGCCTGGTCTATTTTTCAGGTTGAGCTTGAAAATTATAATAAAAGAAACAAAAAACTATGATCTTACCTAGGTCTTCATAATTTTCTATTTTAATTTCAAAATTTTCAGGAGCCAGAGGGTCAAGGCATGTTCTGGTTTGCACTGAAACGATTAAATATTACAATTATAATTTTTCATATCATCAATTGAACCCATAGTTTATAAGTACAAAAGCAGTCAGTAGGAACAGAATGCAGTGAATGAACTCCACTAGGATCAGCTTCCCTCTAGTCTCTAACTAGTTCTTTGTTTCTTAGCCGATTCCGCTGTGCTTTTGTTCTTCATTCTGCCTTAGGGTGTGGCCAGAGAGCATCCTTGTTCCAAAACAGGCTCATGATATGTCGGCTTGAGGAAAGCAGTTGATGGCCATGTGATTGGAGGCAGATAGAAAACACTCAGAAGTAAACAAGAGTTTTCAAATGAAAATATAGTGTGCTTGGTTAATAACCACAGAGAATGTTAATTTTAAATTTTAAACATTTGCTATTCATTAAATTAACGAGTTGAGGGGTGAATATTGTTGAAGCAACAGAAAAATGATAGGGAACGTTTATCCATACTTTAAAATAAAAGTGTAAATGTTACACGATATTGGTTAAATTGTTGCTCTCCATTTTAAACGTTTAGGTCCACATTAATTTTTTAGCGATCTTAAACACTTCATCATTGAATAGATTAAGTTATAATTTTTTCCCGTCCAATAATTCCAATTTTACTTTTACTCAAGTTACCGTCATCGGTCAATTTCGTGACAGTGGGTTTTGTAAAGGTCTTTTTTTGGAGACTCCCGGGCTCTAGATGTTATAATGAGCCATAACCATAACGAACTTTGTTCCAAAAAGTTTCATGTTAAGCATTTCTTTATTTCTTATATTAATATTAGAAAAGAAAGAAAAAAAACAACAAAACACGAAGTATTTTTTAAAAAGCACAAAAAAGGTCCGCTGATAGCATTCTGAATGGAAAGCAAGAATGGCCTAAACTTTCCGGTTGAATCATGCTTGTGCAACAAGTTATTTGTTTCCACTATGACCACCCTTGTTTGAATGACATACACTGTTTAATTCTCACATCTGTTTTCAGAATTGGAACCAATGTGTACATTAGCATACCCTTGGGCTTATACAAATTCTAATACTAAACAATATATAAATCACCATAAACAAAGATTCTAATAATAGTTGTAATAAACAAAAAAGAATAATAAAAACACCGAAGAGTTTTTATTTTCTAGTTTACTTCAAACTTAGCAAGAGCTAAGAAAATAACAATCACTGACATTCTTAAATCCTAATAACTCAATAAACTATAACATAACTTACCTGGAGTAGCTTCAAATCCTTCTAATTTTATTTGCGGTGGTCCCATGTCTACAAATTCAACAGGTTTAAGAGACTTTTCAGTAGGGGATTTAGTTAGCTCAGGAAGGTAGTCATCTAAAGGCTCTTCTTTAATTAATATGACATCATCAAGTGCCAGAGGATCTTCTCGACATCGATCTAGAAACAAAGCAATACAATGCGAAGACATTAATTTCAAACTAATTTGCTAAAATTTTCAAAATGTTTAAAATAATCTAAGATCTATTCAAAGCTGTATAACCATAACAAGACACAATAATTAAGAAAAATATAAAACTTTTTTGATGCTGATTTAGTTCACAGTGTACTATCAGAATGCCTGTCAAGGTGACAACAATAATCTTGTAATTAATAGGTTGGTTCCAACCCACTTCAAACTAGTTTGAAACTGTCCGACACATCCGCATCGGACCAAAATTGAACTCCTGTTGCTAATGCGCATGCATCGGACAGTTTCAAACTAGTTTGAAGTGTGGTTGGAACAAACCTAATATACGGAGATAGTTTGAGGGCCATCTTGTAGTCCAGCTGAGAAAGTTCTTAATACTAAGGGAGGGGAACCAATGAAAATTCAAGATTTTAAAAAATAGTAGGTCGGGCCACCAAGGCAAACAAAAATATCACTCACCGAGCGGGATTGCCCTTAGGTTATCTAATTTAGGAGACTTTGTAACCAGACTGTAACCATTTGAATCTTTGCATTTTCAGTTGAGGTAGCGTATATGGGGCATCATGTATAGAAATGAGAATAACTGGCTCATATAATATAGTCTCTTCTGTAGCTTGATCGAAAATGCACCAATTATGGATACTTCTTTATCTCATAAGTTTTCTCTTAATACATTTTCCATCTTCAGTCTTCTATTTTGAGACACGCAGTATACCAGTCGATTTTGCGAATCTTGGGTGTATGAAACTATCGTAGATTAACTGGGCTTCGATGTAGCGTATCTGGNTTTTTTTTTGTACTGAAAAAAATAAAGTGCAAGTGCTAAAATTGGTGCAGAACGCCTCCAGAAAGGAAGCCAGACGAAATATTAATAGTGTTCCCTATTTTATTTCAATTTTCAATTTTTGAACGATTTGACAAAGGGTGCCATTAGAACAACAGAGATTGACATGTAGGGCGCCTTTGGAGCAAGGGCGCCAAGACCGACATAATATTTCGAAAATAATTCAAATTGAATGGATCCTTTTAAAGTCGACTAAATGAATTTGATAAGGCGCCATTTAAAGGGTGCCATTAGAACAACGGATATTATCGAGGGCGCCCAGTATCGAACAAGATTGAAAACCCATCTCAATTAATCCAATAATTACTGAAATATTTATACATATATTCGCTAATTTGCAAAGCGTGTAGCTGTTATTGTTATAGTCATACGTAGGGCGCCTTTTGAGCCATGGCGCCTAGGAACATAACATTTCGAAAATAATTCAAATTGAATGGATTAATTTACACCTTTTAAAGTCGACTAAATGAATTTGACAAAGGGTACCATTATAACAATAGATATTAAAATACCAATGTTCCCAAACTTGAGGTGGATATCATGTTCCGGGCAGAGGGTTTATGATTGACTGTAGAGGTATATTTTACTGAATTACATAAATATAATGTCATAATGTGTTTACCAGCGTATGCCTCAATTAATTTTTGTAGTTGTAAAATAGAAAATGTATTCGTATCTACTTTTTTATTTTTATAAACAAGCAATGTTACAAGAGATTTTTCAGAGTAGTTTCTCACAATCTTCTACTGTAGAAATTTATATTTAGTATTATNGGATTGCCCTTAGGTTATCTAATTTAGGAGACTTTGTAACCAGACTGTAACCATTTGAATCTTTGCATTTTCAGTTGAGGTAGCGTATATGGGGCATCATGTATAGAAATGAGAATAACTGGCTCATATAATATAGTCTCTTCTGTAGCTTGATTGAAAATGCACCAATTATGGATACTTCTTTATCTCATAAGTTTTCTCTTAATACATTTTCCATCTTCAGTCTTCTATCTTGAGACACGCAGTATACCAGTCGATTTTGCGAATCTTGGGTGTATGAAACTATCGTAGATTAACTGGGCTTCGATGTAGCGTATCTGGTTTTTTGAGAGAGTATGAAATGAAAAAGTATTCATAAATAATACAATTTTTATCAATATACAGAAATTAATTAATATGCCTTATATTTGTCAGTTTTTCCATTTCTATAATGATGATGCCCCAGATACGCTTCCTAAACCGCATTTTCTTGTTTAGTTAAAATTATTTCTCTCGTTTTTATTTCTTCCCCTTAGCAATGAATTACTTTTAAATATCTTTGTATAAGAAGTGAAGGCCAATGGACACAATAACCTTCTTTAGTTTATAAAAACAAATAATTCCTTGCTTCCCACAGGTATAGTGGTTTTATTGTTCCCCTAACAAAGGTTGGCCAATCTGAGCAGTCAGAATTACAAACTTTCTTGGCTGAGATATAAGGCTTGTTCCAACAACACTTCAAACTAGTTTGAAACTGTACGATGCATGTGCATTAGCAACAGGAGTTCAATTTTCGTCCGATGCGTTCGCGTCGGACAGTTTCAAACTAGTTTGAAGTGTGGTTGGAACAAACCTATAGTGTAATAGTTTGTCACATTCTAAGAGCTTCCGAATTCTAGGCATAATATGAATAATGGTGCTTATGGATTTTATCATTCTTATGGATTTCTACAGTTGGTTTTGCAAAAATTAGGATAGATATTTTAAAATACCTTTTTCACACAACTAGCTATCTCGCTATTTATACATTTGTATAGTGCAAAGGTAAATTATAATTTGTATACATTCAGAATATATGATTTCCTTGTTTTAAAAGAATATATGCATGATTTGAGTACATGTTTATACTGCAGAACATGATCAATTTGTTGTGTATATATTAATCTTATGTTGAAAATTTAGACACCTGTGGCAGACCATTCTAATAAACCACAATTTAATTTTGGTTTTAAGCTTCTTTGGTCTCGATGAAGATGTACACAAGATCGTTATGATAGTAAGTAGAATGATTTAGTCAGGGCCCGAAGGCCGAAGCCAGTTATCCGGAATAAGTACTACCTAATTGTATTTTAATAGCTAACACAAAAGCTAGCGCTAATAAAACCAGCTATACAGTGTATCGATTTACACTACATCAATTGCATTTAACAAAAAAACATGAATTAAATATTTACTTCTTTTAGGTGGCTGAGGTATAAATTCGTTAAGATCTATATATACGGTTGGCTGTAAACTCATTTTTGTAGTAGAGATAGAAATTTCAACGGAAAAAAATTGTAAAAGATAAAACAAAACAATAAAGCTGCACTAATAAATAAGAACTAAAACGGCACTACAATAGTATAAACATTATAGAGTATACATTCTATAAAAATATAAAACTTAACACAAATTTTAACACACTATTTAATACTAAAAATTTAAAAAAAAAATGAATTAAAATAAAATCAAAACAATCTATTCATTAAATTAACGAGTTGAGGGGTGAATATTGTTGAAGCAACAGAAAAATGATAGGGAACGTTTATCCATACTTTAAAATAAAAGTGTAAATGTTACACGATATTGGTTAAATTGTTGCTTTCCATTTTAAACGTTTAGGTCCACATTAATTTTTTAGCGATCTTAAACACTTCATCATTGAATAGATTAAGTTATAATTTTTTCCCGTCCAATAATTCCAATTTTACTTTTACTCAAGTTACCGTCATCGGTCAATTTCGTGACAGTGGGTTTTGTAAAGGTCTTTTTTTGGAGACTCCCGGGCTCTAGATGTTATAATGAGCCATAACCATAACGAACTTTGTTCCAAAAAGTTTCATGTTAAGCATTTCTTTATTTCTTATATTAATATTAGAAAAGAAAGAAAAAAAACAACAAAACACGAAGTATTTTTTAAAAAGCACAAAAAAGGTCCGCTGATAGCATTCTGAATGGAAAGCAAGAATGGCCTAAACTTTCCGGTTGAATCATGCTTGTGCAACAAGTTATTTGTTTCCACTATGACCACCCTTGTTTGAATGACATACACTGTTTAATTCTCACATCTGTTTTCAGAATTGGAACCAATGTGTACATTAGCATACCCTTGGGCTTATACAAATTCTAATACTAAACAATATATAAATCACCATAAACAAAGATTCTAATAATAGTTGTAATAAACAAAAAAGAATAATAAAAACACCGAAGAGTTTTTATTTTCTAGTTTACTTCAAACTTAGCAAGAGCTAAGAAAATAACAATCACTGACATTCTTAAATCCTAATAACTCAATAAACTATAACATAACTTACCTGGAGTAGCTTCAAATCCTTCTAATTTTATTTGCGGTGGTCCCATGTCTACAAATTCAACAGGTTTAAGAGACTTTTCAGTAGGGGATTTAGTTAGCTCAGGAAGGTAGTCATCTAAAGGCTCTTCTTTAATTAATATGACATCATCAAGTGCCAGAGGATCTTCTCGACATCGATCTAGAAACAAAGCAATACAATGCGAAGACATTAATTTCAAACTAATTTGCTAAAATTTTCAAAATGTTTAAAATAATCTAAGATCTATTCAAAGCTGTATAACCATAACAAGACACAATAATTAAGAAAAATATAAAACTTTTTTGATGCTGATTTAGTTCACAGTGTACTATCAGAATGCCTGTCAAGGTGACAACAATAATCTTGTAATTAATAGGTTGGTTCCAACCCACTTCAAACTAGTTTGAAACTGTCCGACACATCCGCATCGGACCAAAATTGAACTCCTGTTGCTAATGCGCATGCATCGGACAGTTTCAAACTAGTTTGAAGTGTGGTTGGAACAAACCTAATATACGGAGATAGTTTGAGGGCCATCTTGTAGTCCAGCTGAGAAAGTTCTTAATACTAAGGGAGGGGAACCAATGAAAATTCAAGATTTTAAAAAATAGTAGGTCGGGCCACCAAGGCAAACAAAAATATCACTCACCGAGCGGGATTGCCCTTAGGTTATCTAATTTAGGAGACTTTGTAACCAGACTGTAACCATTTGAATCTTTGCATTTTCAGTTGAGGTAGCGTATATGGGGCATCATGTATAGAAATGAGAATAACTGGCTCATATAATATAGTCTCTTCTGTAGCTTGATCGAAAATGCACCAATTATGGATACTTCTTTATCTCATAAGTTTTCTCTTAATACATTTTCCATCTTCAGTCTTCTATTTTGAGACACGCAGTATACCAGTCGATTTTGCGAATCTTGGGTGTATGAAACTATCGTAGATTAACTGGGCTTCGATGTAGCGTATCTGGTTTTTTGAGAGAGTATGAAATGAAAAAGTATCCATAAATAATACAATTTTTATCAATATACAGAAATTAATTAATATGCCTTATATTTGTCAGTTTTTCCATTTCTATAATGATGATGCCCCAGATACGCTTCCTAAACCGCATTTTCTTGTTTAGTTAAAATTATTTCTCTCGTTTTTATTTCTTCCCCTTAGCAATGAATTACTTTTAAATATCTTTGTATAAGAAGTGAAAGCCAATGGACACAATAACCTTCTTTAGTTTATAAAAACAAATAATTCCTTGCTTCCCACAGGTATAGTGGTTTTATTGTTCCCCTAACAAAGGTTGGCCAATCTGAGCAGTCAGAATTACAAACTTTCTTGGCTGAGATATAAGGCTTGTTCCAACAACACTTCAAACTAGTTTGAAACTGTACGATGCATGTGCATTAGCANGGGGGGTGGATCTCCCCCCCTTAGTTGGGGGTATTCCGAACCCCCAGACCCCCCCCGGTGTGCGCCTTCTTCATGGCTAAGGTTGGCGCCTTAATCATGAAGCCAGTCCGCCCCTGATGGCAACCCAAACTGAGGACAGTAGGGAGAGGGTAAATCTGACATATTTTTTACTTTCTCAAATAAAAAGCTAAAATATTGTGAGATAAATATTCGATTTTGAGATTTGGATGGATTTACACGTTTGAGGTCCCCTGAGTCCAAAAAGTGGTTTTTAAAAAATGTCTGTCCGTGTGTCGTCTGTGCACGCTCGTCGCTCGTGGAGGCTAAACTACTAGGCTGATTTTGACAAAATTCGGCATACACGTTCAGAAAAATCATCCCCCGAGGCCAAATCGAGAAATAAATTTAAGCTCCGAATTTGGGGGGCCTCCCAAAAAATCGGGGAAAAAATTTCAAAAATGGTTCCGACAATTTTGATTTAAAGATTTTAAAATGTACTCCATTTATAAGAATCTAACGATACAAGCCGTTTTTCCGGGAAAAATCTAGTTTCTGAGAAAATAACTTTAAACGCGGACAGAGAGAAAAAGAGAAAGGCCGGGTTCGATTTTTCGCCGTGGTGAAGTTATTTTTATGATAATTTTGATTAAATTTTTATGAACTCGTGTATGAGAAAGTTTGTGTGAGTTGTCTTTTTTCACTTTTTTATTACATAAATTACCTTAAAATATTAAACAAACAATTTTATAAAGGGTAAAATTTTTTGACTTAAATAAACTTGGTACTATTTTTGAAAATTGTAATCCTTGGGTGCAGTTTACATAGTAAGACATTTTCAATATGATAATTCTTCATTTCAAAAGAAAAAGATTTCCTTTCATCGAACATATATTTCGCTTTAAATTGGACCTACAAAATTTTTTTTTTAAAAATTGTATTTCTTTGTTTTTTCATTGGCTACAATTTTGTTCTCTGCACTTTTTTTTCCGATAAGAATCGCATTTTTTGAGTTTTTCATAAAAAAACGTTCAAAAAAGTGTTTTTTTTGTTTTTTTCGACGAAAAGTTTGCAATCGTGAATAACTCAAAAAATATTAATTTAACAAAGAAAACTTTATACTACATTTTTTTCTCAAAATTTGATTCCTCTATCGATTCCTGTGGTTATTTTGAGCAAAGAAATTTCCACCCCCGAGAAGGGGCGGCAACCACCCCTAGGGTGGACGCGCACGTCGGCACTATATAACTTTTGTTATTTGAGCACTTTCCCATCAACTCACGAAATTTCAAGCAAATCCGTTCAGTTCCTCAAATTTCGGAGGTAAGGTCCTATTTTTGGCCCAAGTGACTCGTCTACTTGTAATTATTATTCTTTCAAATAATAATTCAAACGTAAAAGTAGTATTATGTAGAACCCCATTATAACGGACTATTAGTGGCTGAAGGTTGTCCATTTTAATGAAAGTCCACAAATAAATAATTAGTTAATATTTTTTTAAAAAATAATGCAAAAGTCAAGGTGTTCATATACATAAAGGAAAGTACAGTAGTTAGCAATAAAAACGGGATTCAGGTCACATAATACTACTGTATTATTTATATTATAAGTCTAATTGTTTTAACTACAAGTTATGGTTATGAATAAAGTATGTATTTATTTAACAAAAATTGCGTTATGTTTTGATGGCAATTCAATAATAGTACTTTTACAAAAGTGGTCGGCAACGTCCATACAATGCTGAAATAAATGTGATTTAACTGGGAATTGAAACATTATTCTTTTATGAACAGTTATATCTTTAAAATTACTGATCCAAATTTAAAGAAATTTGGATAGTTTGTTGAAAGAAGCCCAAAGATAGTCCCGTATTAATTTCAACTGCCTACATACATTTAATTTTGAATAAAACTAAGTGTGACTCCTCTGGGAATCGAAGCCGCATTTTTTTTAATGAACACCTAAATCTTTAAAAGTACTGATCCGACTTGAAAGAAATTCGGATGGAAAGTAGCCCGCCGACAGTCCCAAGTCGTGTCAATTTAATATTGCTTAAAAAGTATGATCCCGTAAAAGTATCCGTAAAAGTATGATACTGGGAATCGAAATCACACGATCCAAATCACATGTGACCATTTTGTCCAATAATAGGAAGCTTTGTACCACCNATTTAATAGCCTGGTCTATTTTTCAGGTTGAGCTTGAAAATTATAATAAAAGAAACAAAAAACTATGATCTTACCTAGGTCTTCATAATTTTCTATTTTAATTTCAAAATTTTCAGGAGCCAGAGGGTCAAGGCATGTTCTGGTTTGCACTGAAACGATTAAATATTACAATTATAATTTTTCATATCATCAATTGAACCCATAGTTTATAAGTACAAAAGCAGTCAGTAGGAACAGAATGCAGTGAATGAACTCCACTAGGATCAGCTTCCCTCTAGTCTCTAACTAGTTCTTTGTTTCTTAGCCGATTCCGCTGTGCTTTTGTTCTTCATTCTGCCTTAGGGTGTGGCCAGAGAGCATCCTTGTTCCAAAACAGGCTCATGATATGTCGGCTTGAGGAAAGCAGTTGATGGCCATGTGATTGGAGGCAGATAGAAAACACTCAGAAGTAAACAAGAGTTTTCAAATGAAAATATAGTGTGCTTGGTTAATAACCACAGAGAATGTTAATTTTAAATTTTAAACATTTGCTATTCATTAAATTAACGAGTTGAGGGGTGAATATTGTTGAAGCAACAGAAAAATGATAGGGAACGTTTATCCATACTTTAAAATAAAAGTGTAAATGTTACACGATATTGGTTAAATTGTTGCTTTCTCCATTTTAAACGTTTAGATCCACATTTAGCGATCTTAAACACTTCATCATTGAATAGATTAAGTTATAATTTTTTCCCGTCCAATAATTCCAATTTTACTTTTACTCAAGTTACCGTCATCGGTCAATTTCGTGACAGTGGGTTTTGTAAAGGTCTTTTTTTGGAGACTCCCGGGCTCTAGATGTTATAATGAGCCATAACCATAACGAACTTTGTTCCAAAAAGTTTCATGTTAAGCATTTCTTTATTTCTTATATTAATATTAGAAAAGAAAGAAAAAAAACAACAAAACACGAAGTATTTTTTAAAAAGCACAAAAAAGGTCCGCTGATAGCATTCTGAATGGAAAGCAAGAATGGCCTAAACTTTCCGGTTGAATCATGCTTGTGCAACAAGTTATTTGTTTCCACTATGACCACCCTTGTTTGAATGACATACACTGTTTAATTCTCACATCTGTTTTCAGAATTGGAACCAATGTGTACATTAGCATACCCTTGGGCTTATACAAATTCTAATACTAAACAATATATAAATCACCATAAACAAAGATTCTAATAATAGTTGTAATAAACAAAAAAGAATAATAAAAACACCGAAGAGTTTTTATTTTCTAGTTTACTTCAAACTTAGCAAGAGCTAAGAAAATAACAATCACTGACATTCTTAAATCCTAATAACTCAATAAACTATAACATAACTTACCTGGAGTAGCTTCAAATCCTTCTAATTTTATTTGCGGTGGTCCCATGTCTACAAATTCAACAGGTTTAAGAGACTTTTCAGTAGGGGATTTAGTTAGCTCAGGAAGGTAGTCATCTAAAGGCTCTTCTTTAATTAATATGACATCATCAAGTGCCAGAGGATCTTCTCGACATCGATCTAGAAACAAAGCAATACAATGCGAAGACATTAATTTCAAACTAATTTGCTAAAATTTTCAAAATGTTTAAAATAATCTAAGATCTATTCAAAGCTGTATAACCATAACAAGACACAATAATTAAGAAAAATATAAAACTTTTTTGATGCTGATTTAGTTCACAGTGTACTATCAGAATGCCTGTCAAGGTGACAACAATAATCTTGTAATTAATAGGTTGGTTCCAACCCACTTCAAACTAGTTTGAAACTGTCCGACACATCCGCATCGGACCAAAATTGAACTCCTGTTGCTAATGCGCATGCATCGGACAGTTTCAAACTAGTTTGAAGTGTGGTTGGAACAAACCTAATATACGGAGATAGTTTGAGGGCCATCTTGTAGTCCAGCTGAGAAAGTTCTTAATACTAAGGGAGGGGAACCAATGAAAATTCAAGATTTTAAAAAATAGTAGGTCGGGCCACCAAGGCAAACAAAAATATCACTCACCGAGCGGGATTGCCCTTAGGTTATCTAATTTAGGAGACTTTGTAACCAGACTGTAACCATTTGAATCTTTGCATTTTCAGTTGAGGTAGCGTATATGGGGCATCATGTATAGAAATGAGAATAACTGGCTCATATAATATAGTCTCTTCTGTAGCTTGATTGAAAATGCACCAATTATGGATACTTCTTTATCTCATAAGTTTTCTCTTAATACATTTTCCATCTTCAGTCTTCTATCTTGAGACACGCAGTATACCAGTCGATTTTGCGAATCTTGGGTGTATGAAACTATCGTAGATTAACTGGGCTTCGATGTAGCGTATCTGGTTTTTTGAGAGAGTATGAAATGAAAAAGTATCCATAAATAATACAATTTTTATCAATATACAGAAATTAATTAATATGCCTTATATTTGTCAGTTTTTCCATTTCTATAATGATGATGCCCCAGATACGCTTCCTAAACCGCATTTTCTTGTTTAGTTAAAATTATTTCTCTCGTTTTTATTTCTTCCCCTTAGCAATGAATTACTTTTAAATATCTTTGTATAAGAAGTGAAGGCCAATGGACACAATAACCTTCTTTAGTTTATAAAAACAAATAATTCCTTGCTTCCACAGGTATAGTGGTTTTATTGTTCCCCTAACAAAGGTTGGCCAATCTGAGCAGTCAGAATTACAAACTTTCTTGGCTGAGATATAAGGCTTGTTCCAACAACACTTCAAACTAGTTTGAAACTGTACGATGCATGTGCATTAGCAACAGGAGTTCAATTTTAGTCCGATGCGTTCGCGTCGGACAGTTTCAAACTAGTTTGAAGTGTGGTTGGAACAAACCTATAGTGTAATAGTTTGTCACATTCTAAGAGCTTCCAAATTCTAGGCATAATATGAATAATGGTGCTTATGGATTTTATCATTCTTATGGATTTCTACAGTTGGTTTTGCAAAAATTAGGATAGATATTTTAAAATACCTTTTTCACACAACTAGCTATCTCGCTATTTATACATTTGTATAGTGCAAAGGTAAATTATAATTTGTATACATTCAGAATATATGATTTCCTTGTTTTAAAAGAATATATGCATGATTTGAGTACATGTTTATACTGCAGAACATGATCAATTTGTTGTGTATATATTAATCTTATGTTGAAAATTTAGACACCTGTGGCAGACCATTCTAATAAACCACAATTTAATTTTGGTTTTAAGCTTCTTTGGAATCGATGAAGATGTACACAAGATCGTTATGATAGTAAGTAGAATGATTTAGTCAGGGCCCGAAGGCCGAAGCCAGTTATCCGGAATAAGTACTACCTAATTGTATTTTAATAGCTAACACAAATCTAGCGCTAATAAAAACCAGCTATACAGTGTATCGATTTACACTACATCAATTGCATTTAACAAAAAAAACATGAATTAAATATTTACTTCTTTTAGGTGGCTGAGGTATAAATTCGTTAAGATCTATATATACGGTTGGCTGTAAACTCATTTTTGTAGTAGAGATAGAAATTTCAACGGAAAAAAATTGTAAAAGATAAAACAAAACAATAAAGCTGCACTAATAAATAAGAACTAAAACGGCACTACAATAGTATAAACATTATAGAGTATACATTCTATAAAAATATAAAACTTAACACAAATTTTAACACACTATTTAATACTCAAAATTTAAAAAAAAAATGAATTAAAATAAAATTAAAAAATAAAATGAAACTTTAAAATAAAATAATAAGTAATATTTTGCATATCAATACATTGATAAGTGATGTAGGTTACAATTATTATTATCAGTGAAGGTTACGTGATTTTTATTTACCGTTCGACAAGTAGTGACATCTATTAGAATTAATGGAGACTATTTCTTTCATTAGGTGCTGCTATCTAGTAGTGACAAAATGAACTATTAAGTGATAAACAATTATTATAAGGGGCCATTAAAAACGCACTAAACATTGGGACAGAAATTTATTGCAAAAAATGTTCGGAGCATAAGTGGAAATTAGTATAGGTACAGTTCAAGTAAACAATTTTTAATATGTTTAAAATAGTGGTTACTATTTATCTGCTTGTATACTTTCTTATTTCTAACTATTGAAAGTAGCCCACAGATAGTCCCACATTAATTTCAATAGTTTGCACACATTTAGCGTTGAATAAAAATAAGTGTGATTCCACTGGGAATTAAAACATTATTCTTTTATGAACAGTTATATCTTTAAAATTACTGATTTAAATTTAAAGAAATTTGGATAGTTTGTTGAAAGAAGCCCAAAGATAGTCCCGTATTAATTTCAACTGCCTACACACATTTAATTTTGAATAAAACTAAGTGTGACTCCTCTGGGAATCGAAGCCGCATTTTTTTTTAAAGAACACTTATCTTTAAAAGTACTGATCCGACTTGAAAGAAATTCGGATGGAAAGTAGCCCGCCAATAGTCCCAAGTCGTGTCAATTTAACATTGCTTAAAAAGTGTGATCTCACTGGGAATCGAAATCACACGTGACCATTTTGTCCAATAATAGGAAGCTTTGTACCACCCCTATTGAAAGACATGTTTACTTCTTTTTTCAAAATGAAAATAAAATAAAGTAACTTAAAATAAAGTAATATACGCATCCGTAAAAAAAAGAAAAAAGGAGTGCCAACGTCACGTGGTGTTCCCAGGCGATCACCCATTCAAGTACTGACCACGCCCGATATTGCTTGACTTCGGTGATCAGACTAGAACCGGGGTATTCAGCATGGTACGGACGTTGCCGACCACATCTGTAAAAGTAAAAGTACTAGTATTAAACTTGCCATCAAAACATAACGCAATTTTTGTTAAATAAATACATACTTTATTCATAACCATAACTTGTAGTTAAAACAATTAGACTTATAATATAAATAATACAGTAGTATTATGTGACCTGAATCCCGTTTTTATTGCTAACTACTGTACTTTCCTTTATGTATATGAACACCTTGACTTTTGCATTATTTTTTAAAAAAATATTAACTAATTATTTATTTGTGGACTTTCATTAAAATGGACAACCTTCAGCCACTAATAGTCCGTTATATGAGGTTCTACATAATACTACTTTTACGTTTGAATTATTATTTGAAAGAATAATAATTACAAGTAGACGAGTCACTTGGGCCAAAAATAGGACCTTACCTCCGAAATTTGAGGAACTGAACGGATTTGCTTGAAATTTGGTGAGTTGATGGGAAAGTGCTCAAATAACAAAAGTTATATAGTGCCGACGTGCGCGTCCACCCTAGGGGTGGTTGCCGCCCCTTCTCGGGGGTGGAAATTTCTTTGCTCAAAATAACCACAGGAATCGATAGAGGAATCAAATTTTGAGAAAAAAATGTAGTATAAAGTTTTTTTTTGTTAAATTAATATTTTTTGAGTTATTTTTTGATTCCCAGAGGAGTCACACTTAGTTTTATTCAAAATTAAATGTATGTAGGCAGTTGAAATTAATACGGGACTATCTTTGGGCTTCTTTCAACAAACTATCCAAATTTCTTTAAATTTGGATCAGTAATTTTAAAGATATAACTGTTCATAAAAGAATAATGTTTCAATTCCCAGTTAAATCACATTTATTTTTATTCAAAATTAAATGTGTGCAGACACTTGAAATTAATACGGGACTATCTGTGGGCTTCTTTCAACAAGCCATTCTAATTTTTTTAAATTTGGATTAGTAATTTTAAAGATATAACTGTTCATAAAAGAAAAGTTGTTTCAGTTAGTCCAGTCAAATGGTGCATAAAAAGAGCTCAAAGTGGAATGTTTTGGTGTAATTGTTGTGAGTGGCTTATTTTATGTTTTTTGGGGTGCTGAACANTCGACCTATTGTTGCCCAAAAATGTCACACTATTAAGCAGATTATGAGTTCTATTCCTATTCTTAAAGACCTTTTAAACTATAAACTATGCATAACATACCTTTCATACCATAACATATATTTTTTAGTCTTCTATCTAATTGATCGTCATCTTTAATATATTAAATGTGATATTGTAGTACAGTTAATTACTTTTTTGTACTCTTAAATAACCTACAACCAGGGCCGATTTAACTATAGGGGCACGATGGGCACGTGCCCAGGGGCGTAAGAGGTTTGGGGTGCAACTCAAAAGGTAAGGGGGGGGGGCACGGCTAAACTTTGCAAGGGCCAAACAAAAATAAATGGGAAAATGTTAAAAGTAAACCAAATATCCCTTATACATAACCTTTGCATATACATAACTCTGCCAGTAACTAAGTAAGTAAGTGGAGAGGAGTTTTTCAGCTGTTAACAGAATAAAATCAGTGATCGGTCATCTATAATGCGTAATGACAAGCTGAAAAGTTTATTGTTATTATGCACGTAAAGTGACATAACTCTAAAAATTAACTATACCGATTCAATCGACAATTTTTTTTTTTTTTTTTTTTTTTTTTTTTTTTTTTTTTTTTTTTTTTTTTTTTTT
>KZ651309.1:113355-187349 GCA_001010745.2 Gerris buenoi | reverse complement strand
TTTTTACGATTTTGGTAGTATTCATACTACAGAATGATTAAATTTTAATTTAAATCAAATTATAATTATTATTAACTACGGGAAACAGTCAGAGAAAAACAAGCTCCAGCGCCGGGGTTTGAACCCGGGCCTCTGTATTTCCAGTACATTGCTCTGACCAACAAAAAAATTGTCTTAAATAGTTAAATTTAATTTTAACATTACAATTTCATAAAACGGTAATTTTGAAGATTTGTAAAAAAACCTTAAAATTACAGACAAGTTTCAGCTTCAGGATAGTGTTAAAATGTAATCATTTCAAAAATTTCCGGGAGGGGGGGGGGTGGATCTCCCCCCCTTAGTTGGGGGTATTCCGAACCCCCAGACCCCCCCCGGTGTGCGCCTTCTTCATGGCTAAGGTTGGCGCCTTAATCATGAAGCCAGTCCGCCCCTGATGGCAACCCAAACTGAGGACAGTAGGGAGAGGGTAAATCTGACATATTTTTTACTTTCTCAAATAAAAAGCTAAAATATTGTGAGATAAATATTCGATTTTGAGATTTGGATGGATTTACACGTTTGAGGTCCCCTGAGTCCAAAAAGTGGTTTTTAAAAAATGTCTGTCCGTGTGTCGTCTGTGCACGCTCGTCGNATATTTTTTGAGTTATTCACGATTGCAAACTTGCAATTTTCATCGAAAAAAAAAAAAACAACACTTTTTTGAACGTTTTTTTTATGAAAAACTAACTAAGTAAGCAAAACTAACTAAGTTTTTTTTGTTAAATTAATAATTTTAACTGGTTAAAATTAACCAGTCAATTTGGTGGTTAAAATTAACCAGTCAAATTTTTTTAACACATGTGCAACAATAAAATCAAATATTTTGTAGAGTTACAACAAGAAATTTTAATTCTGGTAGACACGAGATTAATTTTACTATACGCTTGTTTTGACAAAAACTTCGAGTAATCCATATTTTTTACATTTTAAATGCAATTAATTTTTAACCGTACTCATTTTATAGGTTTTTTTAAGGGCTTTAAAAAAAATTTTCTATCATGAAATCCGAAAAAATCAACCCTTTTCACGTTATTTAACGTTGAATACATCGATCCAAGTATTCAAAAGAAAAAGATCTCCTTTCATCGAACATATATCTCGCTTTGAATTGGAGACAAGTAGTGACATCTATTAGAATTAATGGAGACTATTTCTTTCATTAGGTGCTGCTATCTAGTAGTGACAAAATGAACTATTAAGTGATAAACAATTATTATAAGGGGCCATTAAAAACGCACTAAACATTGGGACAGAAATTTATTGCAAAAAATGTTCGGAGCATAAGTGGAAATTAGTATAGGTACAGTTCAAGTAAACAATTTTTAATATGTTTAAAATAGTGGTTACTATTTATCTGCTTGTATACTTTCTTATTTCTAACTATTGAAAGTAGCCCACAGATAGTCCCACATTAATTTCAATAGTTTGCACACATTTAGCGTTGAATAAAAATAAGTGTGATTCCACTGGGAATTAAAACATTATTCTTTTATGAACAGTTATATCTTTAAAATTACTGATTTAAATTTAAAGAAATATGGATAGTTTGTTGAAAGAAGCCCAAAGATAGTCCCGTATTAATTTCAACTGCCTACACACATTTAATTTTGAATAAAACTAAGTGTGACTCCTCTGGGAATCAAAAAATAACTCAAAAAATATTAATTTAACAAAAAAAAACTTTATACTACATTTTTTTCTCAAAATTTGATTCCTCTATCGATTCCTGTGGTTATTTTGAGCAAAGAAATTTCCACCCCCGAGAAGGGGCGGCAACCACCCCTAGGGTGGACGCGCACGTCGGCACTATATAACTTTTGTTATTTGAGCACTTTCCCATCAACTCACCAAATTTCAAGCAAATCCGTTCAGTTCCTCAAATTTCGGAGGTAAGGTCCTATTTTTGGCCCAAGTGACTCGTCTACTTGTAATTATTATTCTTTCAAATAATAATTCAAACGTAAAAGTAGTATTATGTAGAACCTCATATAACGGACTATTAGTGGCTGAAGGTTGTCCATTTTAATGAAAGTCCACAAATAAATAATTAGTTAATATTTTTTTAAAAAATAATGCAAAAGTCAAGGTGTTCATATACATAAAGGAAAGTACAGTAGTTAGCAATAAAAACGGGATTCAGGTCACATAATACTACTGTATTATTTATATTATAAGTCTAATTGTTTTAACTACAAGTTATGGTTATGAATAAAGTATGTATTTATTTAACAAAAATTGCGTTATGTTTTGATGGCAAGTTTAATACTAGTACTTTTACTTTTACAGATGTGGTCGGCAACGTCCGTACCATGCTGAATACCCCGGTTCTAGTCTGATCACCGAAGTCAAGCAATATCGGGCGTGGTCAGTACTTGAATGGGTGATCGCCTGGGAACACCACGTGACGTTGGCACTCCTTTTTTCATTTTTTTACGGATGCGTATATTACTTTATTTTATTAAAGAAGTAAACATGTCTTTCAATTGAGGTGGTACAAAGCTTCCTATTATTGGACAAAATGGTCACATGTGATTTGGATCGTGTGATTTCGATTCCCAGTATCATACTTTTACGGATACTTTTACGGGATCATACTTTTTAAGCAATATTAAATTGACACGACTTGGGACTGTCGGCGGGCTACTTTCCATCCGAATTTCTTTCAAGTCGGATCAGTACTTTTAAAGATTTAGGTGTTCATTAAAAAAAATGCGGCTTCGATTCCCAGAGGAGTCACACTTAGTTTTATTCAAAATTAAATGTATGTAGGCAGTTGAAATTAATACGGGACTATCTTTGGGCTTCTTTCAACAAACTATCCAAATTTCTTTAAATTTGGATCAGTAATTTTAAAGATATAACTGTTCATAAAAGAATAATGTTTCAATTCCCAGTTAAATCACATTTATTTCAGCATTGTATGGACGTTGCCGACCACTTTTGTAAAACTACTATTATTGAACTTGCCATCAAAACATAACGCAATTTTTGTTAAATAAATACATACTTTATTCATAACCATAACTTGTAGTTTAAAACAATTAGACTTATAATATAAATAATACAGTAGTATTATGTGACCTGAATCCCGTTTTTATTGCTAACTACTGTACTTTCCTTTATGTATATGAACACCTTGACTTTTGCATTATTTTTTAAAAAAATATTAACTAATTATTTATTTGTGGACTTTCATTAAAATGGACAACCTTCAGCCACTAATAGTCCGTTATAATGCGGTTCTACATAATACTACTTTTACGTTTGAATTATTATTTGAAAGAATAATAATTACAAGTAGACGAGTCACTCGGGCCAAAAATAGGACCTTACCTCCGAAATTTGAGGAACTGAACGGATTTGCTTGAAATTTGGTGAGTTGATGGGAAAGTGCTCAAATAACAAAAGTTATATAGTGCCGACGTGCNAGAGAGAGATACGACATGAAGATGAAAACAAGAGATAGGGAGGTAACTTAAAGGTTGCAGTTCTGAAACAGTTCTAAAATCGTTCCAACAGGCTCCTCTTTTTGAATCAGTTCTGAACCAGTCCTCATAGACGCATGCGCATTAAAAAATCCTGAATTGGTTCTAGAACCGTTCTGGAATTGGCTGTTGGAACAAACCTACTATAATATTTCTTCTCGGTACTTCATAAACACATAAATTAATTAAACTAAAACATTAAAACACACCTTGGTATTCATTGGAATCCAGCTGTCTTATTTCTTTATAGGTAAAGAGAAACGTTTGTTTGTATATGTTAGCAAAAATCTCAAGAACCACTAAACCAATAACAATCTTAACTATTTGATGGCAGCAGTGCACTCTAAAGTATATTCTTGTCAAACAATATTACTCATAAAGCAGTGGATGCGTCATGCGTCCACGCAGTTTTCCCTTGCAGGCATTCGTTAAGGGCTCAGTTTATAAACAAGCAAACAAATCTGAATCGTCGGTAGTCTGTTGTTTTGAAGGAATATATTCGCTGTAGAAAGTTTTCTTTTTTTTTTATTTGACTTTAACTTAACTTAGTAAACGGTTCAATTTACGCTCTAGTTGATGATTATTTCTTTANAATAATTATAATTTGATTTAAATTAAAAAATAGATTTATTAAAATAATAGATTTATGTCAGGTTGAGTCTACATGATGTTTGAGACAATTTAAGGTAGAGTCTCTGACATAATGTTGGCTCATCTTGTTTTATAATTTAAATTATTTTTGTAACTTGAATGACTCACTAATAACCCTTGTGATAAAAAAATCTCTTCTTTTCCTTCCTTGTAAGGGAATTAGATTTATAATAGGTTCAAGTAAGTACGTACTAAAATTTCCATTAGTCGAGTTCATTTGAGTTATTATTAATAATAGTTATTTTAAATCAAATTATAATTATTATTCACAATTGGAGGCAGACAGAGAAAAATAGACCAGCGCCGGGACTGGGGGTTGGTAGAGCGCTATACTGGAAATATAGAGGCCCGTGGTTCATATCCCGGCGCCAGTTTCTATTTTTCTCTGTCTGTCTCCCATTGTTAATAATAATTATAATTCGACTTAAATTAAACATTTAAACTTTCCGTATTATGAATGCTACCTCTGACTTTATTTGAAATTATTTTTAATAATTGTATTTTTTGTAATCGCAATTATCATTTAAGAACCTATGAACTTTTTCGTTGATATATGATTGTTTCACTCATCTTGTAGTTGAATTTCCTTATGACGCTCTTTATCTTTAAACACTTCACGTTCTCTTTTTTAACCCTTACATATTTCATATGTACGATCTACTTTTCTTTCTTACCACCATAAGCATTTTTTACTTTTACAATTTATTGAAGGGTATATATGATTTACTCTCCTCCATATTTTGTTGAGAAATATATGTAAGATCTACGTCTTTTTTTTACGCATTTTTATTCTTTTTTACCTTTATTGTATTGTAGGAGGGTGTAAGGTAGATAAGATTCCACAACCCCTCCTACTTCCTAGTGTAAGGATTCACCATTCGATCTGACCCTAGTGTAAAAATTCCTATTGTTATGTTTTTGCACTTTTTTAAAGCGCAGCTATTTTATTCTTTACCCTTCCAACATTAAGGAAAGTGAGTATTTATAGGGAAATATGATAAATGTATAATTCAGGAGTATTATTAATAGGTAATTTAGTAATATAAATAAAACGAACACTTCTCTATAAATAGTTATTAAAAACTAAGCCGGCTTTTGGCTTCTCGGCCATCATCAGGACCGGTAAAAATGTAAATAGTCCAGTTACTCGGGATAAAAATATTGCCTTACCTCCGAAATCTGAGAAACTGCATGGATTTTTATGAAAATTTGGATTTAAGCTAATCTTACCCTCCTCTTCAAAAGTTATATATGCGCAAGTTGCGCTTTTTGTTTTTAAGGGGGTAAAACTACCCCTAAGTTAAAAAAAATAGGAAAACACGTATTTAAGCATTTTATGCATTAAAATCTGGCAGAATTAAGTAAAATAAATATATTCGAGGACAATTTGTATTTTACTACTGATTTTCAACCATTAAAAACTACCCCTTATGACAAAAATAACTTTGAAAATTTAAATTACGAAAAAATGATTCTATACTTGTATATCAATGTCATTAAGTTAATCATTTCAACCCCTAAAAACCACCCCTTATATCGAAAGTAACATTAAAAAAGCCTTTTTACAGTTTGAAATCTTTTAATACTGCTAAATTTGTAAATATGTATTATTTTCATATAAAATAATTATTTATTAATGTGAACAGTCTCACCATTTAAAACTACCCCAATGAAAAAAAAAAAATAAAAAAAAAAAATAAAAAAAGTTTTTTAAACCACTCCCTGCCCTTTTTGTGTAGAAAAATATTTCAACCTTATTTTGTTCCATTAATTCCGACTCTTTAGGAATTTCTGAGCATTGTAAATGCTTTATCGGCAGTCTTGGTTGTAAACTATTGGCTGGGGTGATAATCTCAATGGAGCCAAGATTGTGAAAGGTACCTCGTCCATCTATCGTGCAAATATTAAAATCGCTGTTGTCAGACACAAACTGTATGAAAGTCCAAAATTCTCGGCGCTCCACAAGCTGCAGACATTTTATATAGTTTTTCTTCTTTGTAGCTGCAAGAAAATCCAAGATTATAACATAAATCCACAATTCTTTTGGAACCAAATTTTCTGTAAAACGTAGCCCCCGTACCAAGTTGTAACGAAGATTATGAAACTGTTGGGTCGAGCAGCAGAAACGATTGCATAGGCTATCGATGATTTTTTTTTTAGTACGATTTTTTCATTCTTAGGATTTTGTTTTTTATCTTTATAAATGACGTTATTAAAAAATCGAATCAAAAGTGGATGGATTTGTGCATTTACGTCTGTAAGTAGCGCATCACTGGCCGGATATTCTTTCATATTATATATGGTTGTTCTAATTTTTCTACGAATCAATTCAGCAGCAGAATCAATAAAATTATTTTCTTCTTCTTCAATAGTGTAAGCTCGCGTATTATGCCTTGAGTGTAGGGATAAATCATATAGATTTTCAGAAAAGCATACATAAGTATCGCCACCCATCCTACTTGAGAAAACTATATTTGGAAGTCTTCTGTTTAATCGCTTTTTTATAGTATCTTCATGAGGAATCTAGACACTTACCCGGCCTGCTTGAGCTGCGTCAAAGAGAATTGACATTCATCACTCGACAGTAGGAAATCATAAAACTCTTATCACCATACTTTACAGTCTTATTCATTTTATCTCCATAATTTTTATCAACTTTGTGTAGCAATCCTTATGATACTTCGCTTTTAAACTAATAATATCTCGTTCACTGTTAATGCATTTTAAAATTTCGCGATTATCATCATCTGTAAATGGTTGAAGTAGATCTAATATATTATGTACACAGAACAGGTGAGAGGCAGAGGCGCGGCGTGAAACAAGCCTCCTCCATGTAAACATATAGCCCAATGCACACAGAGCAGGCGCCGCTTTCTCGCCTCCTCGACGCCTCTTCACTCATATTGAAGAAGCGTGCCTCGCCCGCGCCGCGCCTCTGCCCGTCGCCTGTTCTGTGTGCATTGGACCGTTTAACTCGCCTCTTCCACGCCTCGCCTGTAACTCGCCCGCGCCGCGCCTCCGCCCATCGCCTGTTCTGTGTGTATTGGACCGTTTAACTCGCCTCTTCCGCGCGCCGCCTGAGCCACGCCTCCGCCGCTCGCCGGTTCTGTGTGTATTGGGCCTTAGAGCTCAAAATCCCAATATTTCTTATTGATATGTTTTTGGTTTTTCTACTGCCAGTCCGTTAATTTTCAAGCTATCGTACTTTAAAAGTATCCATTTGCAAGATAATTTCAAGGGTTTCAAGTCTTGTTCCATTATAAAGTCAAAAATACCCTTATCTTTTTAAAAGTAAAGGGTTGTAGGGCTCAATGCAGGGGGTGCTCACACTATGATATGAACTTCAAAAGATTATATCTCCGCTATCTTTTATCCTACAATAATATATAAAAAATGAAAATGTTTGTTAGAAAAAGAGCTACATTTTTGTATTCTATCATTTTTCCAGTAGATATTATAGTTTTTAAGTTATTTCGGAAAAATAGATATTTTTTTAGAAATTTCGAAAATACATGGTACAAATAAATTCAACATATTTCAAAAAGGAATCATTTTAAACCAGTCAAATTTTTTTAACACACGAACAACACTAAAATCAAAGATACTGTAGAGTTAAAATAAAAAAAATTATTCTGGTAGACATGAGATTAATTTTACTACGCATTTTTCCCCAAAAACTTCGAGTGATCCATATTTGTTGCATTGTACCTCGCTCATTTTAAATGCAATTGACTTCTGCTATTGATCATTTTAAAGGTTTTTTTAAGGACTATAAAAAAGTTTCTCATCATGACATCCGAAAAATCAACCCTTTTCACGTTATTTAACGTTGAATACATCGATCCAAGTAATAAAAAAATACATCTATTTTCATCGACCATATCTCGCTTTGTATTGGACCTATAATAGAATTAAAAAAAATAGTTTCTTTGTTTTTTTATAAGCTACAATTTTGCTCTCTACACTTTTTTCGATAAGAATCTTATTTTTTGAGATATTCGTAAAAAAGTTTGAAAAACGTGTTTTTCTCGATTAAAATTACATTATTTCAATCGCGAATAACTCAAAAAATATTGATTTAACAAAAAAACTTTATACTTCATTTTTTACTTAAAATTTGATCTTCTATCGATTCCTGGAGTTATTTTTAGCAAAAAAATTACCACCCCCGAGAAGGGGTGGCAACCACCCCTGGGGCGGAAGCGCACATTGGCACTATATAACTTTTGTTATTTGACCACTTTCCCATCAACTCACCAAATTTCAAGCAAATCGGTTCAGTTTCTCAAATTTCGGAGGTGAAAACCCCGAGTAACTGGACTATTAGTACGATGTAGTGTTTACTGCGATCTCTCTCGCCTCTCGCACGTATTGATACCAAAACATTCCATGGAAGTCATGTGTGGGATTTTCACATGGGTACTTTTCATTAGAATCTTTAAAAAAAAATCTTAAAGGGCTTAAGTTTTTTCATTTTATGCAAGGGGTAGAATAAGATATCATTCAAGTCAAGATAAAAATTAGACATAACCTGTCTCGGACTTCGAGTCTCTTTTAACTTATAATATTCAGATAAAACCTTCGATCTACTTAAATTCCTTTTATTTTACGAACGAGACAAAACTCTTTTCAATCTTACATTAAGTATAAACAAAACAATCATTTTGACATCCGTAACTATGGCAACTCATTTAAAAACAAAGAAAAAATAAATACAAAAATAACTAAATAATGTTCGCTCCGCGACACTCCCGTGCCCAGCTGTGATGAATCTACTTCCTGCCTTGACCTCAGTCCTGTCCATCTCCATCGGGTAAATCTGTGATATTGGTCGGGTGAGTATTCCAGAAGCTACTCGCGGTCTAGCAGATCGTATGGAACCATCACGACTCTTATTAAGTTCTTCTATTGGAGCCAGTCTCCATTTTTGACGCGGTGTGTTATCCCTTAAAGTCAGGAAATGGTTGGGTTTGAGCATATTTCCCTCCCTAAAGTACACCAGGGTTCTGGAATTGGGTACAGCTTCTACCACAGTAATGACAGTGTTCGATAATGCTGTAATCTCTAAAACTATTTTACTAAGGAAATTTACGAAATATTTACTAATAAGCCTAACTAAAACATCATAGGCCCCTCCCAACCAAGGCGAATATTCAGGGGCAACTTTCCTAATTATTCCCTGGTTTAAATTTTTGTATAAATAATAATGTTTTAACCCCTGATAAATAGAACCCTTACGAATCCAATAGGTCCTCCTAATCTCAGCTAATATGTGCGACGTTCCTACATGATACACCTTGTTATGGATTTCTTTTATACTTTTACCTTCTTTCGGTATAAGTATTGGACGCTTTCTTCTAAAACTTCCTTTACACTTCAGTATACCCTCACCATTCATATAACGTCAAAATTCATTTATAGACAAATTATTTTTATTAATAAAATTTTTTGAAAATGATCTATACCTTTCATATTTACCTTGTACAATGTTATTTTCAAATTTTATTAGAGCCTTATCACCTTCGGTTACATCAACCCTATCTTCTATCCCCAGTAAGTCCGAATTCCCAAATAATTTTGAATCAAATTCTCTTTTGAATAGTAAGTCAACGTTATCGCTACATGTAGTTACCTGAATATCCCCTTTGAAAATCGGTAATTCTAACATCGGCAACTTAACCGGAACTCTACTAATACCAAGGATTTTAAGCGGAAGGGGTTCATCTGAAGTAATGATCGCATTCCTTAATTCTATAAATTTTTCTTCCCCATTTAATGATATTTCTATTAAACCTTCCAATTCCCCCTCTAACTGTTCACTCGCCTTTTCATCCCCTACTGATACCCTTTGTAACTCTTTAATATACTCATTATACTTTTCTAAATAAAGTTTTAGTTTGTCCCGCTCGTCTTTAGCTTTCTTTTTTAGCCCCGCCTCGCAAATTGGGTACCCGTTTTTTTCTAAAAAATCCGAAACCTCCCTAACCTTGTCAACCAATCTTTTCTTAATCGGAGCGAACGCCTTCCTAACCATCCCTACTGATTTAGAAGCCATTCTCAATTGCCAATAAACCCTAATGACCTAGGAAAGGGAGACTCAAACTACTCAACTTTACCCAACTGGTCTTCTTGCTTCAATGTCTTGCCACCGGGTCCTCTTCAACTCGTTGTCTTCGGTTTTCCTGCCCTGTTACCATGTGTCCACTAGATCTATTATTCCTCTGCTACCATGTCTCGGACTTCGAGTCTCTTTTAACTTATACGTTTCAGATAAAACCTTTGATCTACTTAAATTCCTTTTATTTTACGAACGAGACAAAACTCTTTTCAATCTTACATTAAGTATAAACAAAACAATCATTTTGACATCCGTAACTATGGCAACTCATTTAAAAACAAAGAAAAAATAAATACAAAAATAACTAAATAATGTTCGCTCCACGACATGGCCTAAAATATCGCTATGATTTTTTTTTCTATACTCTATCAATTCTTTTTTACTGGAAGATGCCTAATTTTGAGGAATTATTTCCAAAATGAAATGTTCTTTAGGATTGCGAAATCTACGCTTGGTAGATCCCCAATAAAAGGGTACAAACATATTTGTTTAATATAATGCACACTGCACCACAGCACTGTTAGAACGGGTTTAGTAAATACTTCACCTATAAATATGAAACAGGGTTTTGCAGACTAATTTTACGTATGGTCAGCTAAACAGAAGACGTGACATTTACCAAATATGTTTGGCTATAAAAACTTGACTGCTTAGAAGAGCTGTTGCTCTTACCAAAATAAAAACTTTGAATTTTGCGTTCAATGATTTTGACAGAATACTTCATTCTTTCAATACCTTTTCCTTAGTTATTGTTGCTAACAACTCCAGTGGTTTGTTGAGAGACTCTGCTTCAACACCTTTGAACGATTAAGTCTTGAATACCACGTCCTTGTCAGAAATGACCGTAGATGTTTTATAGTTGCGAAATCAAGTTTATCCAATACACTTCGTTTTGTTCGGTTTCGGTTTATGGTAACGTTAAGATTCTACTTTAAGTGTTAAAATAAGCTTCATATTCTAACTCTCTGACTTTCTACTTCATTCCTTATGTGATATATCCGTAATCCGTAAATAAAGATCGTTTTATGGCCAGGTCTCAAGTCTATGACATGTTCGTTGCCCGTTGTTCATTGTAGCCCAGTATCAAGCTACCGTAAATCCACCAAGTCGACTATGCAATCTCATTATCCGTAGTTTAAGCGTTCCTTGCGTTCTTATCTTTTTACAATATCTTTTAAACATCCTCTCTATTATATACCTACTCAAAAAAAGTAGCTTCCGTCTAAAAAAAAAACAAAAACAAAAACAATTTTCAAACAATAATTTTTATCCTCTTCTGCCCGATTTATGTCTTCATTCTGCACTATGTAGAAAATAATAAAATTGTTAAATGGAAAATATTTGTAAAGAGCAATTAGTGTTACCATTTACCATAAATGCCTTTAAGTTGCTTATTACGTGAGCCTTTTTAAAGGGAAAAAAATAATACTTGTAAAAAAAATATACAAATTAATTAATTTTGTTTACATATTAATGTATGATTATTTTTATGAGGTATAAAAGAAAAGACATTTGGTGTCCTCGAAGAATACGTGGCCGTCAAAAATCGTGTGCAGGCATAGCATGGCCATACGCTGTTAAAATAAAAATGACCACAGACCGGTGGAGAGTGCGGCCATGTCTCGCTAGTTGTGGCGGACAATTTTATTTTCATGATCCGGAGTAAAAACATGGTTCTTGGAGACCAAAATAACATCAACTTGATTTTTGTTACCCGAACCATGAAAATTGCATTCTCTACCAAAATGGGTAGGACATTCATGACCAGTTAGCTTTTTAACAACTAATGGCCATGCTATGTCCCACAGATGAATAAGAATATTCTTTCTTGCATAAAAATTAACTTTCAATCAAGATTCTAGCTTGATGTTACTCAATCACATTTATCCACGCTATTTCCTGGACGATAAGTACTAAAAAAAAAAAAAAAAAAAAAAAAAAAAAAAAAAAAAAAAAAAAAAAAAAAAAAAAAATTAATGTGCGTAGAGTATTGAGATTATTAAATGAACCTCTGTGGGCTATTTTCGACAAATCACCCAAATTTATTAAAAATCAGATGAGGTTTTTTTTTAGAGATGTAGGTGATGTGATTGTGTGCAGAAGGACCATTAATATGTTAATTATGACCTACCATTCATATTTCATCAATGAGACAAGATGATGAATTATTTAATACATACAAGTTTCATCAATTCAGTAATCAATAAGATAATACATAATATGGTAATAAGTAATAAGATATGTAATTGTGGTTCGCAAAAATATTAAACGACAGGCCGACAGAAATGAGAATAAAAATGTCCCTGTGTTGTCTGAAAGGGATTTTTTGTTCAGGAATTTTTAAATCGGAATCGGAGACATAAAAGAATGACGTTCTTCAAACGATCACGGTGCTTCATTTACCTTTGGAAAAAGTAGATTTTAATTTACAAAAAAGAAAATTAGAAGTAAAGTCTTGTCAATAAGTATAAGTCCAGTCAAATTAGAAAATAACTTTGCAAAAAATCCCAAAGTTTTGAAAAGTGGCTTAAAATGTTTGTATGACTTTTCTGTCTAACATACTAAAAGTCCCCGAAGGTGAGGGGGGAGCTCGCCAATAGGTGTTTTTAGGGTTTTGTAACTACTTCTCAAAACCCTTATGCCGAGGGTGATGTGTCCGTCCGTCCGTCGCTCTTTGGTTCATAGGGCAAAAACCGTTCAAGCGAAAGAGCTGAAATTTGGAACACTGGTGCAACTTTTTGACCCAACCACAGGAAAAATATACAGAAGTCCATAATTAGATTGGCGCATGCGCAATTAAAAAAAATGTGGTACACTCAAAAATTTACATTTTTTTAAATTTTTGAGTGGGGTATCAACTGAAAGCTGCTGAAGAGTAGGACACAAATATATATATGCATTTTTAAATTTTGCGTTCCTTATAAGGGGGGAAAAATCAAAATATACCCAAAAATTTCCCCCCCCCCCCAACCACTATAGATCGGCTGGTGCTAAAATTTTGAAATAATTCATGCTAATGCCTTATTGTTGGGCGATGAAAATTCCGGGAGTTGATCCCAAATTTTTAAAAATTGCCAATTTTGGGCGCGAAAATTTAGGGTGCGCCCAAAATTTTATTTTTTTAAAATTTTGAGTTGGGTATCAAATGAAAGCTGCTGAAGAGTAGGACACAAATATATATATGCTTTTTTAAATTTTTTATTCTTTAATGTTTTAATAAGTCAAAATATACCCAAAATAACATTCCCCCCCCCCAAACTTTATATAATGGCTGGACCTAAAATTTTGAAATAATTCATAGTTATACCTTATGGTGGGGCGATGAAAATTTCCTGAAAAATGTAATTTATCTTGTCGTTAATACCGATAAAAAACATTGTGACCCCCCGGGGGATCGAACCCGGAACCCTTTGGATCGAAGACAAAAAAATCATAATTACATAACGGGTGTGCTAATTCATCTACAAAACCCTAAAAAGTACTTGGGGCAAGTACTTCCCTGTGATTTTTTTTTTTTTTTTTTGCTTTTTACCAAATATCTTTTAAAGTATTGACATTAGGCGAATTATGGTTATTTAAAACATTTTTCTTCATTAAATTTCCAATAAAAATAGTCCTTTAAACTTTTTTTCTATCTCCAAGCATTTTTGAGTTACAAGCGCTCAAAATTAGGTAATAAAAAATAATGTAGGATTTGGGGACCAAAAGAACTCTTTTATTAGGGATTTCTGACCTTGAATTATTTTTTGAAATATGTATATGAAAAACTGAAAAAAATACAGTTGTTGCTATATAGCTCGTATAAACTATTAATTTTTCCTACTAGTTTTTGAGTGCAATAAATTTACTACAGTTTAAGTCTAACGGCAACTCTGTACGTCGAATAGTTCCCGAGATGTGGCACTTTATTTTCTATTTATTTATTTATTTTTTTTTTTTCACAAGATTGAAATTTTAAGGAATGCTCTTGTATCGGGGCGAATATCGGCGTAAAACAGTTAACCTATGAGAAAAGTCATAAGGAATGAAGTTGCAATTAAGATAATTGGCTTCTTTTTTTGTCCAACTACAACTCTGTACGTCAAATAGTTACCGAGATATAACACTTCAAAAATTGGCAGTGATACTCAAAAAATGGAAAATTTTAGTATTGCTCTCGTTTCGGGGCGAATATCGGTATAAAACCTTTAATTACAAGAAAAGTTTTAAGAAATCAAGTTGTTGTAAATTTAATTAGCTTTTATTTAAGCTAAAAATGAAGCCTGTAGGCAAAATAGTATAGAGCTTCCCCCTTACCTTCGTGGACTATTAGTATGTTAGACAGGAACGTCATACAAACATTTTAAGCCACTTTCCAAAACTTTGGGATTTTTTGCAAAGTTTCCCCTTTTTGTCATCTAATTTGACTGGACTATATATATACTTAATGCCAAGAAATCCTGTTTATGTTCAATGGGCTTACTTTAGCTTAGTATTATGTTCGAAAAATAATGCTAGGAGTCAATTTAAATTTCAGCCTGTATGATATTAAAATGTAAACAATACTAGACAGCAACAAGTGGTAGCATGTCAAGAAGATAATCATTTAGCGGATTATGGATTGTAAAGACTAATTGAACTAATGTGGAGTCTTATAGTCTAATATCAATCTCCGACATGAAGTAGGGTTGTCTTTACTTATTCCTGTTACTAGCCAGAGTTTTTATTTGAGAGCCAGTTTTATTGTTCATTAAATCATAAAGAATTAAGTAATACCCAAGATATAATATTACACTTTACACTCTTTTGTTAGATCAAGTAAAAAGGAAGCAAAGTTGAATGATCTAATTTGAGAATTTATACAATAAAATTTGTTGAATGTAATTTTATCATAAATGAGTGTGTTAGCGAGTAGAATTTTGGAGGTTTTTTTTTACAATATCATTTAATATTATACATGATATCCTTTAAATTATTATAGTTATTTTTGAGGTTACTTCCTGTCATGCTACACTGATAAGAGTATAAAAGTGTGATTTCAATGTAGGATACATCCATGTATACATGTATATTATAACAGTACCGGCTTGTTGTTACAAGGTTCCTAAGATGATAACAGGGCCGGCATATCAGAGAAGCGTAGGGGTACCAACTTCCTTCAGATATGATCCCTCGTTCAGGAGCGCCTCCTACCCAGCACCCGGCAAACTGTGTAAAAATATTATATCTCTAGTGCTAATTCATGTTATACATTTAATTTTAATATCTAAATTGAGAGAAAAAAATAGGCTACAAGGACTTTTATTTCTTTAATGTAAATCGACGTACTATGTTCCAGAGTAATATCGAATATCAGTTTTTACAACCATTATTATATACTTGTGAATTCACTATATTATGAACAATAATACTATAATATTATAAAACAACGCTTATCTACGATTCGTACGAAATATAAACACTTTATCTCCGTTTAAATGCGTAGAAAGTGATTATTTTCATAGTTGTATTTATTGCGCATGTGCGTTTCATAATTCTTCACCACGTCGCACGATTAGCGTGTTTGTTTACATTTAACAAAACCATAATTTTTGTTTAATTAAAGTAACTGTTTCTTTCTGTATTTATTATTAAAATACAAAAATCGCCGATAAGGTGCGGTACGCAACCCCGGGGAAAGTCGCATATTACTTTCCTCGTGTGGTTTTACTACCCTCGCTGTCGCACGGGTGCAGGGGTGCACACGCACACCCCACACTCCCATGCAAAATGCTGTTTAATACAATTTTTTAATCAGAATTTTCGGAACCGTTTTCGAGGAATAATTTTTTGCTTCCAAGCTTACCGAAGGAATCGGAAGCTATGTGATCGTTATATACCTAAAAATATTTAGGTCTCCGATTTCAAGCATTTCAACTCAGAAAACCGTTTCAGACATCAGAGAACATTTTTTTCCGTGTCTGTATTTCGGTCTGCCGCACGATATTTGCGAACTATCATCTTTAAAACTACTCGTCCGATTTTATTGAAATTTGGATTGTAAGTCCAGAACTAAGCCATTGTTAGCCCCATTTAAGTTCAACCTTATTTGTTACTCTTCCACATGCGCATTAAAAACTTATTTATCTTATTTTTATAAAACATTTTAATGGTTCGTCGAAAGTAGCCCGCAGATAGCTTCAGATTAACCTAACCGTCAGCGGTCTTTAAATTTTGCTAAATTGATACCTTAATACGTGTAAAAATAGACTGCCAATTGGTGTTGCTTCCTCGCATCATATCCACGTACTTTATGATTTTATTGTCTAAATAGCCATTATTGTCTAAATTGTTTAATTGGTTCCCCTATTTTTTGAATCTGTCAAAATTGTTTTGATTTTTTATATGAATTTAAAGCATCAATTTATAAAAAGATAAAGAGCGCAAATTAATTTGGGGCTATCTGTGGATTACTTTTGATAAACTATAAAAGTTTCATACAAATCAGAAGCTAATAGGTGAAAATAAATGTATGTTTGTGAGCATGTGGAAGAGAAACAAATAGGCGCAGAAGATGAAACTTATATGGGACGAACAATGGGCTAATTATGACCTACCACCTAAATTTCATTCAAATTGGACGTGTAGTTTTTACGATATGTTGGTTCTAAAAATCGAACGACAGGCCGACAGACAGACACGGAACCAAAAATGTTCCCTGATGCCAAAAACTAATTTCTGTCTTGGAATTTTTTTAATCGGAGACCTAAAAACTTTTTCGCTCTTCAGAACAATCACTTAGCTTCCTTTACATTCGGTAAGCTCGGAAGCAAAATCAAAACATTTTTGACATCTTAAAAAAACGAAGGCAACAATTATAGAAATTAGACAATAATGACTTGTAAAGTATTAAAATTATTTAAATTTACGAAATAGGACGCGAAGAAGCTATGTGCCATACTAATTGCCAAATTATTTTTTTTTTAACTTTTGATTTTTAAGTTTTTAGGGTTAGTGACCCCAAATTTAAAGCTAAAGTCAATTTCCCGATTTTGTCTCTGGACATGCTCTTTCTGAACATTGAACATGTGTGTATGCAAATTTAATCAAAATCGGGTTTATAGTTTAGGATCTATGCATCGCACAGACTAGAGACATGCAGACATTTCATTAAAAACCACTTTAATTGACTCAAATGACCTTAAAACGTGAAAATCCATCAAAATCTTGAAATCTATTATTTTTTTTAACGGTGTAAGTAAAGAGTGTTAGTTTACGAAAGTGTGACAATTCATTTCAAAGCGCCTGATTTCGGTAGATCTGTCGGTTGTCGGTTTAGTAGCAGAAATTTAATTATATTCTTCTATATAATAATGTTTGGTTTTGACAAAAATCTCTGCCATTATTTTAGAGTAGTTTTTCATTTTTTTTTATTATTACTGGTCTTATATTACTTTGCTTTGTAAGTTTCATCGCACACCTATTACCCCAATTTTGAACCACTTCCCGTCATTCAATCTTCCCCAAATTTTGCACATAGAAATAACTGAGGTGAAGAATACAGAAACAAAAATACCGTATACAATAGTCGTCGCGTGCAGGAGTTTAGGTTAAGAGCAAATTTATGCTGTCCCAGTCCCATTTCATTCTATGTAATACATATTTTTATTACCCAACACCTTGTTTATAAAATATACATATTTATGTTTCACCAAAGTTAATTTAGCGTTGGGATATTGTATTTTAATTTTAACCTTAAACTTTTAATTTCTATTCTTATTTCCTGGTCTTTTTTGAACCGCTACCATCGGCAGGTAAGAGGAGAAGTCAATTTTGTTCATGTTCTCTTTAACTCTCCCCCGCTAAAACATATTATCTACAAGCAATAGCTACAATATTGTAAAAGGTGTGGTCGAGAGTCTTGATCAATCTACATGGCAATGAAGTCCAAATACTAGTATTAAAGTAGATACAATTTAATGTGGAGGGAGACATATTTACACAATAATAAAATTATGCTTTTAAAGTAATACTCATAAATACTAAGGGGTAAAGACCTTGATGTGAGTTCTGCGATATCAATCAAATGACAAAAGAATGTCCTATTTTAGGATCAAAATCTACGAAATCATCGTTATAATTTGTGTTTAACCCAAAACAAAATAATGTCGACACTGTATCATGCCACTATGATAAGAGGTATGTTTTACGTCAATGCCCGAAATTTTGAGCAAGATGTATGAATAAATCCTAAGGGATAACTCAAGCTATAGGATATTAGAAAGTGAAGATCAAGACTGACTCTTAAGAATGAGCTCTTCATTTTTCTGCTTTAAATATGTAAACTAGATTGACCCGACCACCGACCAATGACTTCTAAAGTTTCTTTATCTTAACTTAGGACATCACATGAATTACATTGAATTTTTAAAAGAAATAAACTTAAATTCCTTTAAGCGTGGTAGGTATTAACAGAACCAAAAAAATTTGGCATGGCCGGAAGGAGGAGTAAAATTGTGTATACAGAGAAAATTTTACTGTTATTTATGACTGTCGAATTAATATTTATTTTTACGTTCAGACATAAACTAAGATTTGCTAAGAACAATATGCTGTGATTGATCGCATATATCAGCTTTCAAGTACCGGTGTGGAAATCCCTCACATGACTTCCATTCCATGAAATGTTGTGGTGTCAATTCAATACGTGAGCAAGAGAGAACTCTGTATAAACTACATCGTACAAACAGCTAATACCAACAAAAATCCAAAATTATACAAAAATAGTAATGATAATTAACGCAATGAAATATAATAGTTAACCTAAAAATAAAATGTTACCTTATAAATATTGGTAGTATGTAAAAAGATTAGAGAGAAAGGAGGTTTGTTTACATCTAGAGTTCAAGGTGAGTTTATGCGAAAACACAACAAATTTATGAATTTTATCCTTTATAACAAACAAGTAAGGTGCGCTTCACGTAAGTACGTGAGGCGATAATCGCCGGTTTCTGTACGATTAAGTTTAATTATTAAGTGTAATAGTTGCATATTCTTTTTCTACACTTCAAGACCAAGACCTTTAAATTGATGTATAACGTGTCAGAAACTTTTTTTTAGTCGCCTGCCATATTGGCTGCCATCTTTTAAATATTACGTGAATTTTTTTAATAGTTGCATATTCTTTTTCTACACTTCAAGACCAAGACCTTTAAATTGATATATTAGTAGTTTATGAATTGAACCAAGCCAACGGACAGACAGACAGACCTCCTTCATAGAGATCTCGGAATAACGTTTTGGAGGGTATCACCATACTTCCATTTTCATGGAAGTAAAAAAGCCATTAAATTATTATGATTCAAATAGTGTAACTGTACTAAAAGGCACGTAGGTTTTATCTAGAACGTTGTCAAGTTCCGCCCGTATAGTTGTCTCAGCTGGAGGATGTACAAAATGTGCTTTATATGAAAACTTTCTCTGAATCTCATCCGTGATGCTATAAAAGAAAGTAATATGTATTACCAACGGGACGGAGCAAGTAAAGATCTTCAATAAAGGGTTTATATATGGCTCAAAACAAATCAAATTAATTTTGTCACGACTTGTTACAAATAATAGCATTGTAATTCCCTTATATACTATTTCGCGAAGGCTATTTTGCCCCCTGGGGGAGGTAGGGGGATGATTTTCGGGGGGTAGGTTTCTAGGGGCGCGGGTGGGCGAAAAAAAAATATTCAGGTGACTAAAAGTGGTAGGACACATTTAGTAGTACGACTTTTGTAGGAAACTTTTCCCCCCCTGAAATGAAGTGTTGAATGCTGCTAGAGCCTCAGAGTTAGAAATTTTAACATCAGGGTTAAGAGTGTTAACGTCGATAATTTCTTCGTCTGTAAATATTTATGACGAAACAAACTCTCGCTCTAGTGCCTACCTTCATACATAAGCGCAAGCTTTCATAATTTATATTATTTCAGGCTTGCATTCTTCATGGGCCTTCCAGATTACCGCGTGTCTGGATTACCGTGGTCACCATACTTAAACATGCCAACTATTGATGTTTTCGGATATCATTTAAAGAAAAAAATGAGGTTCCATTATATACTATACCTAGAAAATGAACATCATGTTATTTTCTTGGATTTAGAAGTGATACCTCTCTGAGAACAGACACGGACAATAAGTCGAATTTGGCTAATCTCTAACTGAAGAGAATTTACTGCCTCCTAATTATTGTAAGAATGATGCTTTTACTAACTGGGGCAATGCCTGGTGTATCCATTTACTTTCATATATTTTTTTAAAAAATGTCTTTCTTAAGAAAAACGATTTTGTGTTCCTCTCTACCGCCACCCGTGGTTAGAGTAATTGCGATTTGAAAGCTAGATTTACATTGAGTTATGTAGCTTGGTTTAAGGAGCAAAGGGATTTTTTTAAATTTACATTTCCTTATTTGGAAATAATTGTTACTTTTGTTTTCTTTTTTTCTGTTGCAGTGGTTTTATAAAAATGTTCGCATTCATCTAAACCTTCAGCTGGCTGGCTACAATTTGGTTAAAGGGCGGAAATCATTGAATGAAGGGGTAGCAAAGAATTTCTCGCCTCTGCTTCTAGCCAGAAGTAGTGGGGATAGTGGGATCTAGATGATGCCAGTGGTTCAAGAACCCAGCGTGGTCGTCCCCCGCCGAACATAAGCTGTAGGCCCAGGGTGGCTATCTATGTTCCCGCCCTTGCCCATACCACCCCGCACATCTCCTTCAGTTGATGCACGAACCCCGAGCCTGTCGGATACCAATCTCTACTGGAGCAGCGTGTACCGGCCGGAATCACGTCTTCGAACATCTTTACCCCTTTTGTTCTTTCACTGTTTTACGTGGATCATCCTTCGTCTTGCTGCGTTCAACTATTATCGAACATTGATCAGACATATTATCTTAATCACCTCACGATTCAAAGATGAGGTAAGTGATAATTTATATATTAATAACTTTTTACCCAAATAAATCATATCTTATATTTTAATTTAAATTTATGTTTCAAAGGTTTAAAGAAAATTTATTAATTTTTGACCTTTTCACCAATTTATTCATTTTACTGTTTTTTCATTATCAATTATACATTTTTTCGCCTCTGCATCCAATAAATAAATCCAACCATAATAATTATATCTGCTAAAGTGATAGAACTAAACTCGCTAAATAAGATAAGAAAGTGACAATTTTTTATTTCGACAAAGTTTTCTATTTCGTTTATGTTCTTATTTCTATACATTCAATTTAGTCAATTGTTAATAGAACTATGACGTTTTAAGTGTTTTTTGTTCTTTACAGTCTTTATAGATTTTCCCCAGGAAACTTGCGACTTGTTTAGTTTCTTTAGATCGTGATAATAGCAGACCGCAAATTTAAAAAATTACATATTTGGATATTTGTTTTTTACTACATGCCTTTTTTACAACTTATACCAACCTCTAACATATTAGAAGAATATGAAGAAATTAAAATGGATACCATGGAAATTCTCGGTAGACTCTTTCTCAAAAACTATATGAATTCATTCTTTATCTTGTTATAATTTCACAATTCAGCCTTCAAACGATCCTCCGAAGAGGGTTTAAAAATTAATGTTATTATCTATAGTTGATAGATTATAAATTAAAGATTTGCATACCGTTGACACTTGCTACATCTAGTAACACTCGGTTTCGAATAAACGCCATCATCAGCAGAAGCAGAAGGTTATATAAAGAACTCAAAGAAAGAATATAGACTTACTGAGTCCTCCTTTGGGCCATGATTCGACTCAATGAATTCTTCTGCTGATGATGGAGTTTAGCCAAAACCAGTCCAGTGATATTTAGATCCAGCAAGTATCGATGTTATGCAATGCTTAATTTTATTCGTCAAACTACCCTCAACATAAATAGTTTTCATACAATTATAAGTTTAAAAAAAAAAAAATATATATATTTTATAATAGATTGACAGTGTTGGTGTTGCGGTCGTTAGATTTTACTTTTGTGTGTATATACACATATATGTTTATAATATATAAACCAGTCATGTCAATAAATCAGTCAGCCTCTGACTTTATGATACCATCCTATCCTACAAGTACCTAAGAAAGAAAGCCTATTGGCTTTCTTTAACATACCTTTTACAACTTGTATACTAAGAGTTACCAGCACCATGTGTTGTTCATGAAAGCTAGTTTCCTTTAAGACACAAGGCATCTATGGTTCTTATGAACCATAGAACTCTACAATATGTATAGTATTATATAAAACGTACGTTTGTCTCATTGAACAAAATAATACGGTGCCAAAATGTCTTATTGACTGCTCTCATTAGGAATTTTCTTCCTTCTTCAATTCCGATACATATCTATTTTTTAAAAGCATTACGTAAAAGAATAATAGTATGGGTGGTTTGCATTTCTATAGCCACGAATTTTAACTTCCTTAATGTAATAATAATATATTTATGGTTAAAATTAAATTATTTTATACAAAAGTAATCTTAAGGATAGCTGACTCCTCTATCAAAATAAATGTATAATAGAATAAATTAATATTTAATCTAAAGAATCAAAAAAATAACAATAGTAAATTTGAGAATACTGTATATATTAATTTTTTCGCATAACATATTTAGAAGCGACGAGAAATTACATTACGTAAATTACATAACGTAAAAAAAAATCTCAGGTATTTTAACAATTAGTTTTTTTTTTTGTTTATTTTACTTAATATTATATTTAAGGACTAAAATGATCTTAACTTCTTTTCAGTCAATTTTACGAAGTAAAATAAATTGATGTCTCATTTAAAAACTATCGCTAATATTTAAGCTGTATTTGTATCGTCCAACTTCCAACAACTTGTAACTTAGTAAATGCATCGGGAGAAAAGCTCTTACAGTAGTTATGATAATGCGGTCGTCTAAAGAAAGTATAAGTTAAGGCTTCCGGTTGCCCATTGTTACTCAAGAAACATGTTTCGTTAAATCTAATGGCGAACAGGTTGTCTATTATGATACCATCCATCATTTTATTAGTGTCCTATTAAATTTAATTTTCCAATTGAAACAAAAAACTTCCTTATGGTATGGTAGATTTGAATTCATTAATAAATTGGTTATTCTTCTAATTTTGGAGTTTCATTTATTGCTTCCGAGCTTACGGAAGGTAACGGAAGCATTGTGTTCACTTGTGAGAACGAAACATTTTTATGTCTCCGATTATAAAAAATCCAATACAGAAATCCGTTGTCTGTCTGCTGTCTTGGTTCCGTGTCTGTCTGTCTTAAAGGGGGAGAGATAAGGAGAGTGATAAATGACCTAAATATGCAAATTTTAGAAGATTTTAAAAGTGAATTGGCTATCAAACAGAAGGGCTTGTTTTAACACCTGTATTTACGACTAAACGGTAACTAGGACACGCCATTGTCTGAGGCCTTGATTTCAGAGTTATGATAACACACACTTTTCAAATTAGCATGATTAGTATTTGTACGGAAAGACACTTTGCATGTGTTATTTAGGACAATACTAAAATTAAAATTAACCTAATTATATTGCCAATATATTATCGTATCATTTGAATGAAGTAGAAACGGTACAAATAAAAAATATTGTCTTTACAGTAACAAAGTTGATCACAATAGCAAAGATATGTTCGACAGCACAAATCTTTCTTAAAGGCTTTGTTTATATTAGATTTTGGGTAGTTACTTGAGCTTGAGATGTTCAGATTGCAACGGCAGGAACCTTACAATTACGGTTTGCTGAATAAAAATTTTCTTCAACAATGTTATGTCCGACGGTTTGGTTTTTCTTCTGGAAGTATCTTCAGGGGTATTGGCGCATTATGCTGTTGACTCAAAGTTAAATAACCCTTTTCCTTCAATAATTCTGGTCTTCGCTTGAAAACCCTGAATATTAGATGGCTCCAGCACTAAGCACCGTTGCAAGGACATAATTTGCTTCATCAGTTACATTTTATTAAACCTTCGCCTAGGATTAGGATACGATAATTATTGTACCATATGTTTGAAGTGCAAAACCACTAAACTTATGCAAAATGTCAAAATGCATTGATGTCTTTGATTCTGGGATTATTGTGTTTTTCTTAGATATTCAATGTCTGGAGTTGGACTCTTTACAGCTAAAAGAAATCGTATCTAGTTACTGCTAATCAATCTTTCAGGCTTTTTTATATTCTTTCTTAATGATATTTAACACTACTTTAATGCTTGCGTGTAACTTATCAGCAAATAATAATGTATAGGGTTTGATATTTGCTAATCCATGCCGGCTTAGCTGGTTTAGTCTCTGAGGGGATTGGTAAATTGGTAATCCTCTTTGTTTTGAATGCCATATATATAAACCCTAGACAATTCTTTGGTTTTAAAGAATAAAATTTGTATAATCTATAATTAATTTACTAAATAAATTTACTAATTAATTTAGGTAAGTAAGGAAAGACACTTGGCGTTATGTGAGTTATTTAGACAATACTAAAATTATAGGCAAATTAATTTAGCAGGAAAAAAAGAGTTTTTAACATATAATTAATTAATATCAATAAAAGCTTCAAAAGATAAGTTGAATTATTATCTTTTTAACCAAAGATATATCTCCTCTCTTCAAAAAAAAAGAAAAGAATTTAAACTAAATAAAATAAATATCTGTAATGAAAATGCATTGCACCTAAATATGCAAATTTATTCGAATGCTCTGAAACTACTCCAAACTATAAATCAACCTCTAACAATATTCTTTTAGTTTTACGTTTTTGGCAGGGTCAAATTTTCAAGGGCGATACATTCGCAATTAGTTCACCGAAATATAAATTTATACTATTGTAAAACTTACCTTCCAATAATGAAGGCCCATATCCTGACATCATCGCCTTGAATTTAGTTACCTTTTTAAGAACCATTTTAACAAGGCAGAACTTGAGAAGCAAAGATGCAGCTTCAGCCAATCAATTACCTGATGGATGCTTTTGCTGCAGGTATCTTAAGGTGCGTTGCCCTTTTACAATCCCCTAGCGGCACTTTTACCAATAATAACTACAAAAATATATATTTATTACCCTTTTATGTGTACATTCTTTTATATTGTTGTTTGCGTTTTTATTGCGGTTTAGGCACTAGCTTTTATAATTAGAAAAACGGTTTTATAAGCTTGAAAGTCTTGATTTTATTACACTTCTATCATCATCTTTGAAAAAATGATTACATTTATGGATAGGAAATAAATTAAAAATCATTGACAGAAAAATATATATTTTAATATGACTAGCATTTTTTGTTTTTTGTTTTCTTGTTTTTTACGAGAGTTCTGCTTATTTGATGCTTTTTATTATTTTTTTTTCTTTTTATTATGGTGACTTGAAGAAATTTTATTGTATATAGAAAAAATTGGTCCCAACAACTTGAACTAACCTTTTATATACATAATGATATTAAATTTAAAGTCCATAATATCTAATTCATTTATAATGAAACGTATTTATGAAGTGTGACATGTGTTTTTAATTTCAGCGGAGGCAAATTATTTTTATTAATACCTTCAATGCTAGATTTTTCCCAGGTAAACCACGTGTGTTTCAATAGAATATATTTTATATGTTAATTTAATTTTTTTTTTAAATAAAAATTGTGTGCACCGTTCTTAGAAATATTTTTTTATATTAAAATTGTTTGGGGGCGACGCCCCTAAACAATTTTAGAACTAAAATTAATTTCTTAATGTCGACTCCACGTGTATGATTTTTCTAATCATGTATGCCAAATTTCACCAAAATGAGACCAGTTATTTATGCTCCACGCGTCTGGCTTAGGCGTCTATTTGGGACTTACAACTTTTTGCTTCTGAGCTTGACTTAGATATCGGATGCTATGTGATCTACAATGGGTAGTACGGGTTATGTTTCTGACTTCAAAAATTCCTAGACAAAAATCTATTTTAGACGTAAGGGGAGATTTTTGAAGATTTTATAGCCTGTAGATAGCTCCAGCTTAATTTTCACCGTGTTCGCCCTTTAAATTTTTCTATATTAATACTTTAATTCATGTAAAAAATCAAAACAATTTTCAGTTTTAAAAATTTAGGGGAAAATTAAATAAATTAGACAGTAATTGATTATAAAAGCATAAACTAATTAAAGAATACGAAATAGTACGTGAGGAAGCTATGTGCCACATTAATTGGCTGACAATTTTAAATTTATGTCCAGCAGTCCAGCTTAGTATAAAAATGACTGAATTTCTAAAAAAAAATATAAATTAAGACGTAAACAAATACACTGTGCTAATTTACTATTTCTTATTAGTCTTTTGTGAGTTGAATAATTTAATTAATTCAATAGATCAAAACCAAAAGAAACAGTAATGTCAATTTTAAGATGAATGAATCTGAGTTATTAATGAAATTGGAGGAAGCGAATTTATAATAGTCGTCTGGTGTTGGCAGACTATAGTCTATACATAGATATGACTCTAATGAGTTTAATTAATGGCACTCACACTGTCTCTTTAAACAGCCCCTTATCTCTGCTTTCCATTCATCTATTTGATATTATCGACTTCATTCACAACTTTTTATCCCTGACTCTATTGTTGGCTTTGTCAAGCTTGTGGATCATGCTATATATTTTTAAACTTTGTAGCGTTACTCATGTGCAATAATCTATATTGTTCTGTAGTTATTTATAATTATGAATGTATATCATTATTGTTCCAGTATATATGTGAATAAGAACAAGTATGAATATAATTCTATAATCATCTCTCTTTTTTACAAAAGCAAAAGATAATCGCGACTAAATTTATCAAAAGACATTTTTTTTGGAACAATGTGACAAGATAGATGTGGTAGTACGGATTCTTCCTATATATATAGGAAGGACCTATTCCTATATGAATAGGTAAATAAAAATAATAGGTAAATTAAATTACTAATAAAACTAGGGGAATACCATATACATATGAATTAAGTCTAATTTAAGTTTTTTTTTTTCGAGGACAATGCGCAAAGAAATACATAAATGCTATAATCTAAAAAAACAAAAAAACAAATAAGCTAATCTGTAACTTACTACTAGTTCGTTTATAATCTAAATTTAGAGTATAGCTTAATAAAAATAACTTTATTAAATTTCTATACAATTAAAATTTAAAAAAAAAAGTAAAAGGTGTTCAAGATGCAAATAATTTGATATATCAGATTTTCAGGAGATTTATGATATGTATGCCATAATTTTACAAAATTATTACACAGAATTTTGCTGTTACGTTGTTTTTCTACAGAATTTTGCAATGACGTCAAAGTTCCACAAAATTTTGGAGTTATGTCATTGTTCTGCCGAAGAAGCAATGCATTACTGTTACTTTTTCTTCGTACGTAGTTTATCTCAATGCCACCTGGAATTGGCTAAAAGGACTATAAAACTATACGAAAATGCTCAAGTCCTGAAGTCTTAATTCCGCATGTTGTATTGGGTTTAGATCATGTATGCCAAATTTCACCAAAATGAGACCAGTTATTTATGCTCCACGCGTCTGGCTTAGGCGTCTATTTGGGACTTACAACTTTTTGCTTCTGAGCTTGACTTAGATATCGGATGCTATGTGATCTACAATGGGTAGTACGGGTTATGTTTCTGACTTCAAAAATTCCTAGACAAAAATCTATTTTAGACGTAAGGGGAGATTTTTGAAGATTTTATAGCCTGTAGATAGCTCCAGCTTAATTTTCACCGTGTTCGCCCTTTAAATTTTTCTATATTAATACTTTAATTCATGTAAAAAATCAAAACAATTTTCAGTTTTAAAAATTTAGGGGAAAATTAAATAAATTAGACAGTAATTGATTATAAAAGCATAAACTAATTAAAGAATACGAAATAGTACGTGAGGAAGCTATGTGCCACATTAATTGGCTGACAATTTTAAATNTAATTTGATATATCAGATTTTCAGGAGATTTATGATATGTATGCCATAATTTTACAAAATTATTACACAGAATTTTGCTGTTACGTTGTTTTTCTACAGAATTTTGCAATGACGTCAAAGTTCCACAAAATTTTGGAGTTATGTCATTGTTCTGCCGAAGAAGCAATGCATTACTGTTACTTTTTCTTCGTACGTAGTTTATCTCAATGCCACCTGGAATTGGCTAAAAGGACTATAAAACTATACGAAAATGCTCAAGTCCTGAAGTCTTAATTCCGCATGTTGTATTGGGTTTAGCCTCTATCTTCCTTTTTGGAACGACTTTTTGCTAAATTAATATAATTATGCTATGGTGAACATAATTATATTCATATATTATATTAATAAAATTATGCGTAATAAAAAATTAGAATGAAATCAATTCTAGCTTCGGATGACGTAGAACAACTTTTTTTTTTTTAATATAAATCAAACAAAATTTTATTTATGACTGACTTTGTTAATACCACCGATCGTCTATGAAAAAACACCTATTCATATCTGATAGATAACCAAAAGTTATAACTTCGGCATGATTCCAAGTTTCTTCTCTTGAGCTCGTGTATTTGAATTTTCTCAAAGGAACTGAGAAAGAAAAAACTGTACACTCGTCTCTTCTGCTAATATGCTTTTTTTAAGAATAGAAATGAGTATATACAAAAGAGAACCAATCTTTTTACCAGAATAATGACCATAATAAGTCGTTTATTTTCATCTTTTCCACGTTTATCCCTTTCTGTAACAATAAGTCTTACACAGCTTTACTTGTACTTACATCAATTTTAAAAATTATCCTTTCCTTTATTTACTTCATGCGGTTATCGGCTCTACAGTCTCTCCCTTCCCATTCGACTCTCTTGAAACCCTTTATCTTCTCTAGAACGCTTCTTGCCGATACACCTCGAACAAAAGCTTAGAATACGAACAAGAATATAAAAAGGAGAAAACAAAATCGTATCCTTGGCAAACCCCCTTTAGTACGTGAGATTCAGCTTTACTTATAAGTATAACTACTTATATGCATGAAAATACTAAGTTATGGTATGAACTGGGTATGCCGATCCTTTAGTATTGTTTCCCCAACATTTACCTGTTTTCAGTTCAAACTAAAAACTTCAAAATATCTCCCACATTTATTTTATTGTTCATCAAGAAATATGGGCAGATTAAAATGTTGAAAAAAAATAATGAAGACTTAAGATATGAAGTAATATACTTTATCTACGATTGATTATCTTTAGATTATTTTTACTGAAAAACAATGATTGATTTAAGTGATTTGACGAAAATGAGAAGAATAATACGCCTCCCGAAATAATTATTTCGGCACAAAATCACAAAATACAACTAATGAATTAATTTAATCTTTGTCAAAAGGGAAATACAAACTTACGTGTACAAGTTATACTTTGCTCGTGTGGTTTTACTACCCTTGCTGTCGCATGCGTGCAAACTCCACACTCGCATGCAAAATGCTTCTTTCCGCACTAGACGCTTAATGTTCTATTGTAAACAGAATCTGCTTTACTGTTTTTAATTAATAAGTTTAAAGGCTAGATGCTTAGATATAGGACTACATAATTAAGTAGTCAGTCATACATCCCTTGGTTCCTCGATGAAATTACGTCGCAAAGTTTATGAAGACTGACATTTCGCTCCTACTGATGGAAGCATTTCAGAGTTGTTCGATTCTTATATCAACTGATAATGCCCTGTTTATTATTTATTATCATTATCATTATCAGTTGTACGAGTTGTTACTATGATTCAAAACTATCATACCATTCATAAAAAATGATTCGTTATCATGAAAAGAAATCTATGAATATTAAACGTTTAAAACAGTATTATACAATTTAAAAATATACGACAAAATACATGATCATATATATCTCTTACATATATTAATATTATTTTTCTTGTAGCATAAAAAAAATATATTCGAAGAATAACCATTAAAGAAGTGTTAAATATCAAAGTTAAACAATGATTTCTCTTGTATTAACATCTTTGTTTTTATTTCGACTCTCCAACTAATGGTTAATGTCCTAATATATTAAAGCAAGGTAAAGTACAAAGTACAACGATACATTATCCTCACACGCTTAAATGCTTTAGGACTAATATGTTTTTAGGCCCTGTCTCTAAAGGTTTCGATTTGATTTATGAAGCCAGAAAATCATGTAGCTTGATCCAAAGTTAATACTTTTAAACAGAGGTCCTCAGGAGCTAAAGTTATCACGCATCCCTTATGTCCTTTTTATATTATCCTTTTTTTTAAACAAGTCCTTCTTACTATATTATTCTAATGTCCTAGATTATACCGCCTTTTTCTTATTAACCTTCTTCCTACTTATTTATTTTCTTTAATATTTAATACCATATCCTTTACTTTTACGTTTTAAAGCCGTCTTTTTTTCTTTTTTTTTATCCAATATTCTTATAACAGTTTTATTCTATGAACTTTTTTCTATCTATTGACTCTTATTATTTATTCACTCTTTTGTAATAGTTTGTATCCTTCTAAAAATTATATTTAAAAAAAAAATGATATATCCTTTTTTTAATTTGTTTATTTGGTGATCCCTTTATATATGTATACACAACTACAAAATTCTTTATAAGCCAAGCATTTTTACGTCAGTGACAAATTATATCTTTTAAAAAGAAGTAAACATTTTTATAACATCCAATTATCATATCGATGGTATTTATTTTAAATTATTACTTTTTCATTTCTACGTTTTAATCTACCAATCGGGCAGATATGCATTTATTGATAGATACAGTTAATAGTGAGGTTTGGCCCACCCTTAGATGTGGATATTTGGACCTTGTTTTTAGACGGTTAACGAGTGCGCTACCATTCGGCTAGAGCTGCCAACTTTGCTCTTATTACAATTATATATTATTTTTATTTTTTTAATACCCATTACTTTTGAAGCAATAAGGGATTTTTCTTCCATTGGAACTGGAACCCTCTTCATAGGACATTATAGTAGGAGAGCCTTTGGATCTTGCTAAGACTTTTCTCTTTATTACTTCTGCATTATTTGTTCTTTCGGTTTTATTTATATTAATTCATTAATTTAGAGTTTAAAATCTACTAATTTATAATTTTTCTTTCTTCTGTGTACTCTTAATGAGTTTTTACTTTTGCTATCATTAATACATGTTTTTTTTTAAAAAAACAATAATCATTCCTGTTTGTTGAGGTGTGGGTCAAACTAACAATCTACGTAAATAATCATTCCAATTTCCAATGCTACTCATTTCATTCTGAAGATCCGGGGACCGGAGCACCTATGTCGCCCGAAAGAAAGATCAAAAACCCTAATAAACCCCCTCGTTCTTGGGCTCATTTTTCTTCTCACACCGTCCCCTACACAGGGACATATCCATCGCACGGTTTGGATTCGGTTTTGACGAAATCCATTGTACAGAGATTAGTCCTTTTATATGTTAAATATTCTTTAAATTTTTAACTAGACGTTAACAAACGCTAAAGTGTTTTTCTATTTGCTCCATTCTACTTTGTAAAGCTGGCAAAAATTATTAATATCCATGTAATAACGTCATTCTATTGTTTTGTGTCAATTGTATTATAGTCTTGAAGAAATAACAAATCGATATAAATAAATCATCTTTAAGTTATTCCTTAATTGATTTCCAAAACCCGTGTAGACGGGTGAATTGTTTTCTATCCAGTCAATGATGTGTCTACAGTCCTCATTTGGGAAGAGTATATAAATTGCTTTTGTCTGATAGTTATTTATCAAATTACAATATTAATCCATAAATTTCTTGTCCGTGGCAATAATTATTAAAAATGTTATTTATCGATAAATATGTAAATTAAATTTTGAGACTGATGGATTTACATGCTATAATGTCCTCTGAGTCCTAAAAAGTGTTTTTTTTTTTTTTTTTAAACATTTGTCTGTTGGCTAGAGCCTAAATTACTACAAGTATACTGAATACTGATATTGATAAACTTTTGCATAGGCACATATTTTGAGAAACCATACCCCGAGGTGAAATTAAGAAATTATGTTCGCAGCTTTAATTTGGGGTCCATTTACCTCCAGAGTCACCTCCAAAAAATTGTTTTTCAAACAATTTCGATGATTTTTATTAAAATATAGTTCTAAATATAATACGGATTTAACACATAAGTCATAATCCCTGGAAAAATCTTGTTTCCGAGTTATTGAAATATATTAATTTAATTGCAAAGGTGAGAGGTTGGGCTCAATTGCCAGCCCAGGAAGAATTCTTTTTATAGGAATTTTCATAAAATATTTAATAATAAGTAAAAGTAATATAACCGTGAAACTCCGAACAACTAACAAATGGAAAACACTGGATGAAAAAAAAAAAAATATATAAAAGTTTAGTATGAGTTGTTTCTGTCAGATTTTAGCATGGGTACGGCTAGGAGTTAGACGAAATTTTCCGTCACATAAAGAACGACATGAAAAAAACTGCGTAAAAAATAAGAAGCAATAAAAGATGTTTTTAAATCCTATAGTACCAGGAAGTTAGGTGCCAACAGAAGGTAGCTCGATTTTCACTTTTTAGTACTATATTTCGCCAATGGAAGCGCTAAAGTTGGTAAATATTTTCTAAATTTAATATACAATTATATCAGAACTCCTAGCGTCCAAACCCGAATGTATTTTATTCTGAAAAATTACTGTCTTTCTAAACAATGTGACAGTCTTCAGAGTCTTATGGGCTGTACAAGGTTAAATGTTATCGTCACTTAATAGGTGACCTCTTTGCTTTGGAGTCATACTTGAATAACTAGCCTATTAAGGGACAAACTAACATCAACTTGATTTTCGGGGTACTAACTAATTTTGTACTCAGGATCATGATTTTTCCAAATGCTTATTTCCAAGCAATGTTCTGCAGACGAACATATTCCGACCACTATTCCAGGCCAATGATATTGGCCGACCACATATTCTTAAAAAGAGCTAAAAGGCTTTAACTTGTACATAAAATTCTGGGTTGATGTTAGTCAGACATTTTTTTGCACACTATCTCCTGGACTATTAGCACATCACTCCCAAACTTGCTTTCCACAATAGATTTTATTAGAACCACTAATTAGCTTTAATGTTTATCTATCCTTTAATCCCATGTAGAAGAACATTGGAAGTATAAGATACTGAAGCAGTAGTCTATTTTTAATGACAATTTCTAAATTGTTGTTATTTATAATATAAGTTCAATAACCAAGGTTAAAGTTAATAAGACTTATATTCCCTTGCTTAACTGTTTCTTCTACTTGACTTAACACGATTACTGTTTCCTTTTTGCTAGAGTTTATTTATTACTGACAGAAATCACTTTTAATTTTCACTTAAAGTGGCTCTCCAGCCTATAGCATCTGTAAATCTATAATTTCGTTTTTCTTCTCCATCTGCTTCCATGATTACTACCTGTACTCTTTACTATTATTTAGCTGCCAAGTAAATGTGAGATATGGGAAGGCTTAATCGAAGCTAACTTGTTATAACGAGTAAACCGTTGTAAACAGACAGCGTAACTTGACGCGGATATTCAGTGCTTTAAGTGTGAGAATTCTTTTTAAAATCTACAGTTTTTAACTGTGGAATTCGTCTTAGGTGACCTTATCACTAGCAGTTACTTTTTATGGGATTAAGGATTAAGAGAAGTTTAAACACAATATACCTACTACCTACTAGAATCTAAATGAAGAAATCAATTTAATTTAATTTTTCTTGCTGAAATAATTATTAAAAGACTGTTCTATATTTAACATAATTTTTCATATTAATCTGATGTTATTTAAATGACATATTCTCGTGAACGTTCTTAATTTTTTAATCATATTTTTAAACAAAAAAGTTTGAAATAAATAAAAATTATAAATAATAGAATATTAAGTATTCTCACTCTCACTAAGATATTTTTCGTTCTTTAAACATGAAAATTATTGATCTACTGAAACAGTTTTTTTTAGGTCTATTTTATTACTCAATTATAAATGTGTATTAGGAATATATTTGGTTCTAATTTTAAATATTAAATAGAAAATAAACAGTTTTAGCACTTATATAGTAATAGACTAATTTCTTAGTTTGCAATTTAACAACCATTAAAATCTTCTTTTGGAAATCTCTCCTTAAATATAAAAATCATAATTAATTTTTTAGGTTTTATTTGCAAACATTTCGTAAATGTATAAACTGTTTTCTTAATGTTATTCTAGTCACACGTTCACGTTTATTCTAGTCAACCTAGTTCATGTGAGCTAAGCTTTAAACAATAGTATCCTGAACTTCTTTGAACAATTGCAATGGCTGGATTCGCAGAAAAAAAACAACACTCGGAATTATAAAGAGATTTCTGTAAACTAATTTTAACTGCGTTAACAGAATAATTATAACTATTTTCTTAATTTTTTTTTAATGAAAGGGGTCTTATATATTATATTATCTTTCACCTTTTTTCTTCACATTTATTGTCACTGCTAAGCTCAGTGTATGTGATTTTTATGGTATGCTGTTCAATATATTTAATTACCACTATATTTTTAAAAACCATCGTCTGATTTTAATTACATTGAGATGGTAGGTCATAATCAGCCTATTGTTGGCCTCATTATTAATTTAAACTTTCTGCACCAATTTATTAATGAATAAGAATCAAAAACTTTTTGTATTTCCTGTGCATCACCTATGCCTTTAAAAGTACTCAATAGATATTAAAGAAAATTAGATAGTTGGCCAAAAGTAGTCTACAATTTTATATTATAATATAATAATGTCAATATTCAAAATTCTGTAAATAAAGTTTGTCCGGAAATCGAAACAGAACAATAGAATAGTCCAATAATAGGACGCGAGGAAATTAGGCGCGCCAAGAAAATTGGCAAAAAATGTTTAAAGTTTATTAACTACATTAACTAATGAAACAAGGTAAAAAGGTATTTATTAACGTATAATAACACATAGAGAAATTGGTTTCCCCAATCCAATAATATAACCAAAAGATTTAGTACAGATATAGCTATTATATTCATATTAGTTTTAATCGGTTAAGTTAAAAATATTCATACACGATAAATAATACTTTATAATCTACTATTTATAACAAATGTTAATTGTAACTACTTATTCATTTTAGGTGTCGTATTTTCTTTTTGTTTTGTTGGTAAATGCGAAAAACACGCAATTTTAGTAGTTTCAGTCCGTCAGCCATATTAGTTTTTATTAAGCGTCCTTTTGTACAACAATTTCCGTTTAATCTTACAATAAATCCACTTTATAATGGAAAATAGTATTCAAAATCCATTCTCGCAATTTATTTTTAAGCCAGTTTCCCCTCCTTTCTTCTACTTTATTTTGTATTAAAGGATAAAAATTGTATGAAAGGCTAAAAATTGTATGAAAGGCTAAAAATTGTATGAAAGGCTGTCTTTATTCTAAATTGTTGTACTTGATGTATTAGTGAAGTTAATTACTCAATTAAGAAAATATCAGCAAATATGTATTCCCATATATATTTAAATGATTAATTAAAGGCAAATAAATAAGTCAATGTTTGTCTGTATTAAAAAGAATAAAAAAAGGTCTAGGTCGAAAAATTTACCTAGAGAAAACCCAGCTTTTCTCAAATTTAAAAATTAGAAATTGAAGTAGAAATTAAGTGAGGAGATTCATTGAAAAATTCCTTTAGGCATTATTCATTCTTAAACACTTTTTATCATCAATCAAAATTACTATTATAATATTTGTTTTACACTTCATATTTCTCAATCAGCATAAAGACAATGATTTAATATTATCTCATGAATATATATCAAGAACACACACAAACACGTATGTTTTGTATAAACCTACGTACCTTATATAAACTATATTTATGCATTCAAAGGTGCTTGTACCAGCCTTAGGGTAAATAAAAGTAGAAATGGAAAGATTCCTGGTTCGAATACGAAGTTTATTTTTATTTTTTATGTTTTGCTCTGTTTAAGTCTGTCTGCCCAATCTGTCAGACTATGTCTTTAATATGATATATTTACATTCATATATAGTTGTGCATATTTGAGTCAAAAGTGTGGGTGTTTACATGTTATGTTCATGTGTTATGTATATTAGATTTTTGTATAAGGAAAGCCGCGCCTTTTAACTTAAGCGAGCAATGCCTCTGGCATCATCCGTGCGCCTTTTGACGCCATTCCACCCTTGTTTATATGTTATAGTATATTTATACATATATATCATGTAGTTAAATCTATTTTTATCTCTTATTCTCCATTTGTCGCCACCAGAACAATTACATACGGTATAAATTGTTGTTCTAAGTAGATAAATGCATCATACCTCTAATTGAACAAGACCTTCATACAGCCAAATGGTCTTTGATGTAGCTTGAAAAAATAAATAATAGATTGAATAAGGCGATAAAAAATCTGTAAATAAATCATATGATAAATTGCTATTTATATATTTTTTTTTTTCAACACCTACGATTTTTAAATGATAAAAAAAATATATATATTCGTATTTACATAGTAATGAAAATTTTTATTATAAATTAAATTTTATGCATAGCTTGTTATAATGGTTGAAAATAAAATGGGTTTATACTAATTGATTGTATTGGTAAGATTATATTGTCATGAATGAATAAGAATTTGAGTACTTGCAATTAATTAAACTTGCATTAAAGCGTGGGAGTCCTGATATTTAAGAGTAGGAGTTTCATATGCTTGAGTCGATCATATGGTAGATATCAAGGTTTTGCAGTCCAATTGACTGCAAAATATCTCAATAGATATATATCTACATTTGGGACCATTTCCTTCTACCTTAGTTCTTAGTCCTTAAGTGGGTAATATGACACTGATTTGCTTTCGTTTCAAAACCTTTTTTAGTCGGTCTAAAACCGTACCCTTCTGAAAAATCATAAAAAATAATTCGAAAATGATAAAAAATATTAATGGGAGATAGAGAAATTATTTAGTTGAAGAGATCATCTAAATTACCACAGTACAAACTTAGGGGATAAGAGGATCTGATCACTAAATTTTCCGCCTCCCAGACTCCCAGCTAAAAGACTTGAAGGGTTTTAACTGCCTCAATCAGTAGATAAGGAAATGAAAAAGGGTCTCTAACTTGTTAAACAATGGAGGCGATCTCCATTGTTTAACAAGTTAGGAGAGCCTTTAAATTGCTTCAATACTTACTTTAGGATGTAAACCTCATCTAAAATACAAATACATAATTGATTTACTTATGATCAGATTAATTTCACTTCATTTAATTTAAAATATTATTGCTTCTGAGCTTAGCCAAGGTAATAGAAGCTATGTGATAGTTCGAAAATTTGTTATGTCTTTGAATTAAAAAAAATTAATTTAGAAATCCATTTCAGATATCAGTGAATATATTTGTCTGTCTGTCGTTCAATTTGGGTAGGACACGAGGAAGCTATTTGCCGCACTAATTGTTAGGCTATTTTTTCTTTATTAGTTAGTTTCAAACAGAAAACATGTAGGTAACTGGTTAGTTGAAGTTAAACAATAAGAAAATATTTTTTTATGAATGTTAATACTGAAGACGGAGTGGCACCCTGAAACCCCAAGAACAAATTAATTTATTATAGTACCGGGTATAAATATCTACCCGAACGGATGTAAACTGGGTCCAAACTACATACCTAACTATATACGTAACTTGGATAATCACTAGGAAAGCTTCTTATTTCCTTAACTCTAAAGTTTGTAGATAAGGGTCATCTTACTCGTCTCTATTGTTTATTTTATTTTACATTAAACTATTATAATTACAGCTATTATTTGATATCTTGTTTAATAATCGTATATTAATGGCAAAGATGTACAGATTAATAAGGAGGTACAGTTGTCGAGGATCAGAAATATCACCCTCACTTATGTTGTACATTTTTAACAATGTCTGAGGGTTTTAGATTTCTGGCCTTGGGCCTATGAAAACCGCAAAGAATAGCCTCTGGTATTAAGAAAGGTGGTTTCTGAAATTAGCACTGTTTTTAGAACGGCTTAGTTAAGTGTTTATTTATCGTTTATTTGGTCTAGTGAGCCTACTAGCTTGTCTAATTCTATACTAAAAACCAAAGGTTTAATCTTTTCTTTTGTTTATCCTTTAAATCTAAATTGGTTGTTTGATTCTTTCACCCTGGAATTCTGTGATAACCCAGATTCATTTAACAAACCGCTTTTTTACTGCCTAAAAATAAACGGTTACTGAGAAATTTGATATCTTATAGGCACATTAGAAATCTCTGATTTTAAGACTATGTGATCCGTACTTAAAAATAAAAAAGACGTTCTCATGGTACTTCCTCCGAGATTTTGTAGAACATAGATTGGGACTCATAATAAATAAGTGTCTAGAAGCAAAATAAATTTAAAAAAAAAAAATAATAATAATAAGTGATGACAATTAAAATAAGTAATTTGAAATAATTTGTTGAAAGTAATTTGTTGAAAGTAATTTGAAGACAATTTAAAATCATTCAAAGTAATTTGAATTATTTAAAATGTTAACAACTTTCAACCGCACTTATAAGTTTATCATCGGTGAAATAATAGTTGTTAAATAGTTTGCCTTCTTGGTCAAGTTCACTGATGATTGTTATTGCCAAACTAAAGTGACAGAAACATGAGCAAAGAAGTGCCTAAGAAGAGTAAGAAGTGGCATACGCTCACGGTTTCAACGCAGTTAAATTTAAATAGTCATTGCCTGGAAGATGCAGAGCATATTATGTTATACCAATTCTTTTACAAGCTTATGCTGCTAACAAAATTTATTTCCGCTTAATATTACCCAATGAAATCACCCCTTTGTGCTAGAGTAAATTTAATATAGAATTTTCCATAGCTCGTAGTACACTACCTTACAATTTAATAAACATATTGTAGAGTTCCAGGCACACTTTTACTTTGTTACTCAAGGTATTTATTTTAAAATTATATATATTAAAGTGTGATATTCCTTTGTCCCAAAGTACATTGGACTAAATATCCCTCTGTCTTAATAGTTATTTATTAACATTACTACCCGTCCTAATTTTTAACATTTTATGGATATCAAAATAGATGGGTAACAAAGTAAAAGAGACGTATGAATGACTCTTAAATTTTATTACCGCAACCATTTTCTTTTCTGTTATGGATGAATTTCAGTATCTAAAAAAAAAATATATATATATTTATGGTCACAAAATATAAATACATAAATAAACTTAATGCGCTATTTTCTCGTAAACAATATTTTTTCCGAGACCGCACTTTATATGTTTATCTACTAGTACGATAAAAACTAAATTTGCAAATTTTGTTGTCCTACATCATCAGAACTGATTTTGATAATAACATATTAGTGACGATTTTTCATATGGCGATAAAAAAAAAAAAATGTTGCTACAGTGTTTGAAGAAACAAATTCTCTATTTTTTCTTGGGCGAATTTGTTAACAAAATTTTATTAAAAGAAATTCATAGTTAGGGTATATCCGCGGTGCTTGTGCTTACTATTTTTTTTGAACTTTCAAACAAAAATACCTTAAAGTTTTAGGATGGCATTTTTACTTACCATAGTACTTTCTCTTTGTATATATTTTGTATATAAATAAAGTATAGAGGTTTATTTAACCTATTAAAACAAATTGATCTTATTTAAATACAAAAGTGAACTATAAAGTTAGTTTTCCATCGGAAATTTCAAGTAAAGGAATTTGAAATATTCACCTAGAACTGAAGATAATATTGATTTTTTTGTTGTTTTTTTTTTTCGATTATTCAATGATAATTATCTAAACTGGTTAAGAATAACAGTTAAGTATTTAAGATTTATTGACCCTTAAACACTGTGTGACAAGTTTCCTGTCTGATAAAAGAATTCTCTGATTAAAAATAAATAACTTGATAATTTTTTAATAGAACTTACGTTAGTTGAGAGCGTGTGAATGAAATTTTTCCTGCCCGATGTTAGTGACGTCAGAAGACCACGTGGTTGTTAGCGGCCTTACAACACGTGTGTGTTATTAACTGTTTTTGTTTTTATCCCTACAGGGAAGGGACTGATGGGTCTAAAGAAGATTTCACGCGAACTTAACCTTAACCTTTTTTCTTTTTAAAATCATTCTTAGAAATTTTAACAGGCTCTCAAGGGTTTCTGACCCTATGTCTAATATCTTCTTTTGAGTAGTACACCGCGTCTTTTACCTCTTTTTAAAAAAAGACATATTTTGTTCTCATATTAAAGATTTTTACAAGATTTTTAATTAAAGGCAGAAAATTAGGTTTGATTGTTCATAAGTCTGGGGAAGATCAGATATATTTATATATATAGAGGGAGACGATGAATTATTATTATTATGAGCTTTTGTTCAGGAAGCTTGAACATTATTAAGGATTTTAAAAATATGGAGACCAAATAAAACTGAATGCATGAAAAAATGATAGTTTTCAAATTACCCAAACATCTAGGAGTGCAAATTCTAGCTTTAAGTTCAGGATATCCGACGTTTATGATTATATCCGAATTTGAATATTTTCATTCAATGATGTAATTAATACTCATTGATACCCGACTGTACACTTGACTTTAATGTGATTCCAATAGACTTACTTTTCAATCAAACAGTACTGATTAACTATTTTAAAGACGATACTATACTTAGACTGGACACTGGACAACAAACCTACTCCACAAGACTAAAATCCCAAGGCAAAGGCAATGTACTTACTTCTTTTTGTAAGAGACAAGAAAGAGAATTAGTTTTTAAATTACCTAAACGTCTAGGAGTGAATGTTAAGAGGTGAATATTGGATTACAAATTCTGCCTAAGTTAAGTTCAGGATATCTGAAGTTTATGTTTTCATTCAACGATTCAATTAACTCATTGATACCCGACTGTACTGATTTACTCCTACTTTAATGTTATACCGCTGGACTTTGGATTTTCAAAGGCAAGCTGTACTCGTCAACTACTATAAGGATGATACTAAACTGACTGGACAACAAACCTTTTCCACACTCCACACGATTACAAGCTTAAGGCCTTGTACTTTTTCATCATTTGTAACAGAATAAAAACAGTATTTTGGGACCACTATTCTATAACCAGCTACCAATCCATAGTCAACAAATAAAATCGTGAATCATCTTCAAGAACAATATGAAAACAATTCTCAGTAGTCTTCCACCAATTTAATGAATTAAAAAATAAAAGATTTCAAAACATTTTACAATAATGATAATATTAGCCTTTATTATTGTATAAACACCGCTAATCGAGCGAAACTACTATAAAGAATTTAGTTTATGCTGGGGATTTTCATTAAATCTTCAGCTTGGGTCGAGTTACCTGAAGAAAAAACAACGGAACATTTTTTTAGTGCTTACACAATATTGAAGAATCATAAGCTTAGCAGATAAAAAAAAATCTTCATTGGAAACTTAATGCAATGATTTTAATACCTGGAATAGAATTCTCCACACTAAATAAAATTTTATGATTTTTAAGATCAAGTTCTTCTTCTCAACGATGTAAATATTGTTCTAAGTTAACTTAAACCACCTAAGATAATTAGATACTCAAGGCAAGCAATGTTACAATTGTAACATTATTGTAAAGAATAATGACCTAATATAAAGTTATATTAAGCTGGTGATATCCAGGTAATTACAGAGCATTGTTGAAAGGTAGCTTTGTACTTAAATAGACTTTATTATGACACATTTATATTGAGTTCAAGTAGAATTATGATGTCTGCACGAGAAAACGGAAAGAACTCGTGACTTTGGCATCAGTCTTAGCTATTTGTGATCTAAGAATAACCAAGTTAGTTGCAGGAAATTCAACCGATGTCAGTAGTAGATTTAATCTTCTATCTTCCATCTACTTCAACCAGTGGACATATACCTTGTTTGCTTGCTTTAACGTTGGTGTACGGCAGTAAGGATGACTTCTCAATAAACAACCTCTGCCGGCGCTTAATTCAAAAGGAATACAGATGTTGCCTAGAACTGAGTACATTTTCCTTATATGCTTGCTGTAACGTTGGTGTACACTGCTTACAGTAAGGATGAATTCTCAATGAACAAACTGTCATGTCGGCGTTTAATTCAAAAGGAATGTAGATGTTGCCAAGAAAACGCTATAAGCCTAAATTTAGGAAGCGATTCTTAATCATCATCATGTTTCTTCTCACAGATACCAAAAGATTCAATTACCATAATATAAACAAACGAATGTAAAGTTTGTTTACTATTTATAAACACGAATGAGTTTTTTTTTTTTTATTGAACTGTTCTTTGATTAATTAAGAAAAAATAATATTAGTATTTATCTTTGTCTTCTTAAAAAAAAGTATTAATCTACTACGCATGTATATTAAAAGACTACTTTAAGTGCTGTATACAATTAATTACTTAACTCTTTATTAATAGGAACATATTTATAACCGTTCAACCTTAATTACTCACCGAAAGGAATAATATTAGGTCTACTAATAAAATGTTCTTAGTACTAACTGGATAAACTTGTCTTCTTATGAAATATTTATAAGGATTCATTTAAATAATTAGGAACAAAACAAGTTAAAAGAGGTTGATATAGTTTAATTTATCAGAAATAATAATAAATTTAAAATATCATTTATTTTTTTAGTTATAAATAAAAATAGGTGTAACAATGTTTAAGCATACCTATTTATACATATTCATTATATTTATTTATCTATAGTAAGGTCAGAGGAAGATTTGTTTATTCTTTTTTTTCTCCAAAAAAGTAAAAGTGGGGGTGTGAAGCATTTTTTTCGGAATGGATTATTCAAGGATCAGGTGCGGGACACAATGAACATAAAAAGAAAAAATAATTTTATATATAAAAGGATTCACTGTCTGGGGAGCAAGGACACAGGCGACGTATGATACAGGACACTCCTCATCTCCTAATTCTTTTTTGTTATTGGTCCAAGAGAGAAAAAAGGATCTGTACTAAGAATCGAAAAGATTTGAAGATGGACAAGGTTACTGGACCTGAAGACTAAGGAAAGAACCTGCTTCCAAAAAATCTAAAAAAGGATCCTTAAAATATACATAGAAGTCTTCTGTCTTTAAAGAGGAGTAGGACCGCAGGATCTAAGGAAAAAGAGGTCCTTTTTTTATTTAAATAAAAAAAGAAGGGGACTTGGAACAATCCTTCAGGTAGAAAAGGCAATCTGTAAACTTGTATAAAAGGGCTCATTGTTTTTTCTAATATTTTAATACTTCAGAATCAATGATAAGAAAAAATATAAAGACACTCATAAAAAATTAGAAAAGAATTCATTAATGGGTTTTAATCTTTAATTTTGAAAGGTCAATGCTGTGCCGAAAGGTTGCCTAAAAATTTGTAGCTAGAAGAACCTCCTTTTACAGAGGTAACATGAGATGTTTAAAATACCCTTACCTGCCAACACTTATAGGGGTAAAACACGTGCCTTCCGTGCTTACAAAAACACCTGTAGGGTGTTACGGTTATACAGACCCAATACCACTTGATTTTTATTTGGGGAAGCTTGTGGCATTTTTTGTGTTGGGGACAATTCCTTTTTCTTATTTACGATAGAATGGTAAGAAAGAATTTTGTGCTCGACAATAGGATGGTGGAAAATCAATCAATAATAAATTATAATTTTCCCCTGCATGTGCACAGACAAAGAACCTTTACAATTTGTGATTGCTCCACACTTCAAGTTAATACAATCTTTACTGAACTTAACGATTGACCAAACATTTCCTTAAATATCCAAAATTGGCATTTCTTCTCTTCTTCGACTTGGAAAAGGTTAGCCTACTCCCTCTGAGAAGTATTTTGGCTTCATATTTCTAAGTAACAATATCAATAATGGTGGACTGATGCCCATTGTATTCCTGCGTTGCAATTGTTCATGCCTCGATCTCTGGCATGAATAATGTAAACATTACAGTGTTCCTTAACTATGTAAAGTGATTGCGAAAAATGTTTTCCGTTTATGGTTGCTGGATTTAGGAGAATGCTAGATAATTCTTGTTTCTTTTTTTTTCATTTCATATTTACTAAGGAAGTAATGCTTATGTCGATTCTTTTAATAGACCTTATTACAGTGTTTTTTTCTTCGGATATCTCGTGGGAGAAGGCTGAGGTCGCGGAACCGCGGTCTCAAGCCGTTCTATTATCCACCGCAAAGTTTCATGTTTCGTCTCGAGCCGTTGTTGCTCGAATGTCTTCTTGGCTGGAAGTCCTTTCAGTCAACGTCCTATCTCATCGGCTCCGTTCGATCACAAGAGATAAACGGCACAACAAAAAAAACGAAGCTCTCTAATTTTAGTACCAGAAAGAGAGGAAAAAAATTCTAACTGGTCTTGAAAGGGTGCTGAAAATATAAAGGAATAGAGAGACATCTGATCTTATTAACCTGACCTGAGATTTCAGCAGCTCTTCGCTTATATATTATAAGTTATTGAAGCTTTTTGACTTCTCAACTGGAAAAAATAACATATTTTTTTATTTGATTCCAGTAAATACATTACCAAGATTCTAAAACTGCTTTATCTCTGCTTTCACGGTTCTGCTAATTTCGCTGATATGTTAAAGCATTATATTAAATAAAGTAAACATGTATATAACATATTTTACCCGGCAGGGATGACTCAGATATCAATTTCTGATCATAATTTGCATTCATAGTTAGAATCGTTCATAACAACCAACTTCTCAACGGTTAATACTATGCCTGTACTAACTAACTAACTCTGTAGAGCAACAGCCCTTGAAGGGCCTTGCCCTGCCAAAGGGCTTATACTACATTATAAGTAAGACACGGGGTAAATGTGTCACTCCATCAGCTGTATAAACCGTATAATTGACACACAACCAGTTATTCTCCACTTCACATAAGCACTTACCCATTTATATGGCGATGCAGGGTGAACACTGAGCTGTGGGCTCCATCCGGGAATTGAACCAGGAAATGTGGTGACCCATCCAAGATGTGACCTCACCCGATATAGCATCGGGTTAACTTTATAGCTCTCCTATACGAGTTACCAAGGCTCCTAGTACTGTGTCTCACAATAACTAAATTACCTTAAATCTTACTAGAGTGTTAACTCGAAGCAGTATGCCATAATACTTTACTATTTTCAAATTTCCTGAAGATCATTTGATCTCGATATGGTAGCGAAATGCCGGACATAAAAGTGATATTTAACAGCTCCTTAAATTTAGATACATAAATCGAATAATGCGAAATTATTCACCAATAATTTTGATAAAAATTCTGTTTCTCTCTTATTTTTCAATATTTTACCATTTTAGTTTATTTCTAATAGATAAATGACTTAATTAGTGCAGAAGCGAGTCCGATAAAGTGTATAATTATATTCATAATTTTCTTTTAAAAAAATGATTGATAATAATACAATTTAATTTATTCTTAATTAATATGAATAAATCTTCAAAAATTGAGGAGTTATGTTTAAGAATTTTTTAAATACGGCTCAAGCACTCTATTACGAAAGAAAGTGTCCTTAATCCCAGAGATTATTTGGGTTGGTCTTCGCAAAGTTTCGGCTCTTCAACAAGATAATGTCTTTACGCAGTCCAGCGATTTCATTTCCTTTACCATATTTTTTTTAAAAAATGTGGTTTTTACTGAAGGCGTTAGGAAGGTTGCCAAGAGCAGGTAATACAATAATGTGTTTCAGTAGGGTTACAGAAAGAGTTTAAGAAAACATCGTAACCTGGGTATAATCACAGTAATACGTCGGTCTTGGCAACCCTTTCAGGTCGGTATTAACCTTCCCTCATAGACTGTTAATAAGGATGAGGCCACCTCGGTATTGAAGCGGATTTTTACTGGGGGAGAAGCTTCGACTTCAAGGGCAAAGTACCGACACAAAGAAATCTACGAGAAGTGATCCTTTAACAATGCTTTCTAATTAGGGATTTTTACCTACTAAAAATAATCTTGAAATATGGTTTGTGTAGAAGAGTAATACCATAATCTTACTGTAGCATCCGTCTACCATCTAGGCTCAGACAGGGATAGGTCTTTAGAATTCTCAGCTAGAAATATTCGCTTTCGCTTCATATGGGAAGTAAAAGATGGAAGATGTCAAGCAATCAAATGGTCATCGTTAGCGGCACTTGTGTCATCAATTAGCGTAATGCTTTTTTTTATCTTGTTTTCAGATCTCTTTGTACAAAATCGATTTAGTTCGTTATGAGTCAAGTTCACGATTCCTTTTCTCATTGTTTATTAAAATTTTGTAGCAAAATGTGAGATAACTCTTTAATGGCATTATGAATGAAGATGTTATATCATCGTTTGGCTAAAATATGCTCTGATATAATGTCTCCGTTCTTTAACTAATGATCATTAGGAACAATTAAACTCATTACTCACACTATGTTCTCAAATGTAATGATGAATAGCTGTCACTTGCATATAAAAATGTGTCGAGGAAGCTGTTTGTTCTGCATGTCTAGTCTGTCAACCCCTCTGATGACCTAGGTCAACATGTTTATATATGATGGTCAAGATCAAATTTAGATGCGGATGTAATGTATTTGGCTTTGTCGGCTTGTTTAATAGATGGGGGAGGTCGACATAGCACTGCCAATAAATCATTTGATAAACCTATCAACTTTTTTTTATGAATGTGCTTTTAGAACTTTAATGAAGGTCGATAGAATTTCAATTACAAATATTTTCTATTTTAAAATGTATGGAATCATTCTGTATAGCTATACTATACTTTTATGCGAAGACGTAACATTCAAATATTTTAGGTAGCATTCAAATTTCTATAGTATGTACCAACTTTTATTTTGTTTTTAAAGGTTTCTTATGGTCTGCTATAATGTAATATTATTGCATTACCGTCGTTAAATTGGACTGATAGGTATTATAATTTTAACTTAACCTTAACAGTATTTAGATGCGGCGGTATAATCTCAAAAAGCCGTGGAACGCTTCCGTAAATTGTGAATATTAAATAATAATAATAAAAACATGCTTTATTTTGATATTTTACAAATAGGATAATACAATAATACATGCTAAATTGCTTACATGGTTACTCATGGCATTTTGCCGTCTGAGAGAGTTGGCTTTAGGCAGCTCTAATAACAAAATAACAAGGTCTAGTAGATAATAACAAGTTCTTGAATTCTTCTTTTAAAAATAAATTTATACAAAATATCATAGGGGCTTATAATAAAAAACTACAATCATACACGCACACATTGCATACATACAATCACACACGCACACATTGCATACATACATTCATACACGTACATCATACATACATCCAAATAATTGCAATTAACTTTTAAATATTCATTAGTTAATATAATATCTATTTTTGGTTCTTGGCTCAAATATAAATAATCTAGATTTCTTAAAATTAATGTAACAATGTTTTTAAAATAAATAACAGTCCATTTAAAATTCATACCAATAGGTTTTAGAAAATAAATAAATACATAAATAAATTAATTAAATAAGCAATAACTGAATAACCATAAGTTAAAAAATGTATAACAATAGGCAAAAAAAATTTACAACAATTAGCTTAAAATTCAAAACGTTTTGATTCTTTTAAAATTCACAATTGTCTAAGCTTTCTTAGATAGATTAATATACTATAGACATAGACATACATAATTAATGAAAAATATAAATAAATCTGTATAGCTATACTATACTTTTATGCGAAGACGTAACATTCAAATATTTTAGGTAGCATTCAAATTTCTATAGTATGTACCAACTTTTATTTTGTTTTTAAAGGTTTCTTATGGTCTGCTATAATGTAATATTATTGCATTACCGTCGTTAAATTGGACTGATAGGTATTATAATTTTAACTTAACCTTAACAGTATTTAGATGCGGCGGTATAATCTCAAAAAGCCGTGGAACGCTTCCGTAAATTGTGAATATTAAATAATAATAATAAAAACATGCTTTATTTTGATATTTTACAAATAGGATAATACAATAATACATGCTAAATTGCTTACATGGTTACTCATGGCATTTTGCCGTCTGAGAGAGTTGGCTTTAGGCAGCTCTAATAACAAAATAACAAGGTCTAGTAGATAATAACAAGTTCTTGAATTCTTCTTTTAAAAATAAATTTATACAAAATATCATAGGGGCTTATAATAAAAAACTACAATCATACACGCACACATTGCATACATACAATCACACACGCACACATTGCATACATACATTCATACACGTACATCATACATACATCCAAATAATTGCAATTAACTTTTAAATATTCATTAGTTAATATAATATCTATTTTTGGTTCTTGGCTCAAATATAAATAATCTAGATTTCTTAAAATTAATGTAACAATGTTTTTAAAATAAATAACAGTCCATTTAAAATTCATACCAATAGGTTTTAGAAAATAAATAAATACATAAATAAATTAATTAAATAAGCAATAACTGAATAACCATAAGTTAAAAAATGTATAACAATAGGCAAAAAAAATTTACAACAATTAGCTTAAAATTCAAAACGTTTTGATTCTTTTAAAATTCACAATTGTCTAAGCTTTCTTAGATAGATTAATATACTATAGACATAGACATACATAATTAATGAAAAATATAAATAAATCTGTATAGCTATACTATACTTTTATGCGAAGACGTAACATTCAAATATTTTAGGTAGCATTCAAATTTCTATAGTATGTACCAACTTTTATTTTGTTTTTAAATGTTTCTTATGGTCTGCTATAATGTAATATTATTGCATTACCGTCATTAAATTGGACTGATAGGTATTATAATTTTCACTTAACCTTAACAGTATTTAGATGCGGCGGTATAATCTCAAAAAGCCGTGGAACGCTTCCGTAAATTGTGAATATTACTTGAATTATTTTATTTTCACTTTTTTTTCTCTAATCGAGGATTCAAACCATTGCCATGTATATGTATATAGGTATATTCTAGGTAAAGACCTTGGATTCAGGCGAGAGTTTTGCCAGTACGTTAACCTTGGCTTCCTCATTCCCTTGTCAATATTATTAGCCAGATAACAATGTGATAACTGATAACTTAATATGTGATATTATAATAAATATTTACTGTTCTAAAATACTTTTTTTTAATTTTAAATTCAGATTTAAACGCCTAAGAGTGGTTTGCGTCTATCCATCTTAAGACCAGTATACATTTGCGAGCGATTATCACTCTGTTCACCCTTCACGAACAGTTTGGCTTGACAGATACGGGCCTTTAGGAGATCGGTATTTCCAAATGGCATCTACCATAACATTGTTGCAAGTTGCATCTAACAACTCGATTTATTGACGTACGTATACAGGTGGGAAATGTTTTACACGAGACACATGTTTTGTAACGTGGATCTCGTTGTCCATGCGTTAATTGAGATGTAGAAGGTATAGAAAATCAAAAAATAGAATTTAATTTAATAACTTATTACTAGCAAATTATTTATTTTTTTCTTATTTTTTGAGTTAGTTCATGATTTGTGTCTATTCTTTATTATATTTCACTTGCCTACTCCAGTATAAAACTTATTTTAAGATATGGATTTCTGTCCCATCCTCATACTTGGTTTACATTTTATTTAAGCGCCGTTTAAACTTAGAGCCCTTTTTTAATTTTCTCCATATAGTTTTAGTTGATGTAGGTAGAATAAAAACTGGTGTGTAACACATGTATGATTTTGCCCTTAAGGGACCAATAAAACACAAAATAACCCTCATAAATTACTTCTTTTTTTAATATTCAATTATGTACATTATATATCGATGTTCTACATGGAGTATATTTAAAAAGATTGTCCCTAAACTCTTTATCATGTTATTAATAAGCAGGTGAAGTTTTTATAATTTAAAAAAAAACGGGCACGGCCCATCCCTTGAGTACTGAAAACGCACAACGCACCCATGTTAAATGTTAAATATATTTGACAATTCTTGTCCGGGTCCCAAACGGGGTCCGTCCCGTGCACGGCACGGTCTATCATTAAACAGACAATTATATCAAATTAGTTATAATAAGATTTATACATTTTTATTATTATATTAGTTCATTGTCTCTACTACTTGATATAAAAGTTAGCTGCACATAATGTTGAAAACCTGCATAACAGATGTGTAGTATAGACTTAGTCTTCCTGGCCGTGATGATTTTATAATAACAAACTTGCTGCGATTTTTATACTTAGATATTTTAATATTGTTGAAATATTTGCAAAATAGTAGCAAAAATGTTATTTATGAATCCCGACGTTAAAATATCTAAGAAGGTCTCTTCCGGTATATCAAGACAAATTAAACCCTGGCCGTGGAAACCTACGCAATAGAGTTCCATTGTTTTAATACTTGTCAAAAAGCGCACCATTGTTTTTCATCGATGAAAGACACCACTAATACTCATTGATGGATCTAAAAATTATCAGTTTGGATCTTGGTAAACTCTATTGTCAGCAGATCATACATCTTTTGAGTGTTTAAGTGAAATTGAGAATCGACTTAATTGATTAAGAACTTGTGACTCTTTTTATTGACTATAAAATTAATTATTAAAAACCAATTAGAGCTTATAGTGACATCTGCAGTTAGAGTATTTGAGGCCCCTGCCACTTTTAAAGTTAGTTTTTTAGAAGTGTTGTTCAAATTAGTAAAGGCCCAAGTCATCTTCAGACCTCACAGTGGTTGATTTGTCTGTAGGGCTACGTTAAACTTATGATGAGTGCTCTTGACAACTGTCACAATACGAATACGTCAACTCTGGTATATCAGGTAGCTCCTCTCTATCTTTTATATCTTTCTATGCCTTACGTTCTGATCTATACATAACTATTTTGAAACTATAACATACAGTTAACAAAGTCATACGAGTTCATTGATAAATTAGTTTTCAAGGTGGAACGATATATTACGAATCGATTTATATATTAGAATCTGTTAGTACTTAAGTGTAAAAATGTGAAATGTCTGAAGACAAGAATCTGAAATAAATCCTTAATTGATTCCCAAAGAACTGAACGTTTATAATGAAGGTTAAGTTCTTTAAGCTATCTCTCATTCTCATTGATAGTTGTTTGCAATTAGAACACTTTTTTGTGTGACTTGGGTAACATTCTATGTAGATCAATCTACATGTGTTATCCTCGTATATTTGCCACCTCTGCAGTTGTACAGCTGTCATACTTGTGAAATATATCTATGAATACGTTGGCGTCTTTTAAGATAATGTCTAAACAAAATCAAAGTGATAGATTTCGTGTTGTTTAAAAAAAAATCTTGTTTACCTATTCTTAATGAAAACACACGGTTTCACTTTGAGTCTCATATTATTTCGTTGATAATTTCAAAGTGGGTTTACTATACTGTCTGTCTGAGTGGTTACAAGGTAGGTAAGATGTTGGAAGTTTGCCACCGTTTGTACGTCTTGTTCGGAAACCATTACGGCTTTATAAACATCTTAAACATATTCTCATACTGTGTTCTGGCTCCCTTCATCCAGCCAGACACATGATTTCACTGTCTCGTCATTCCATTTCTAAACTTCTTTCACCGACCGCGAGACCTTGTGGTGAGACGAGTATTTGAATGAACTTGAACCAGACAAATGAAGAAGGAAACAAAACTAAAATAATCATTATAATTAGCAGAATCATTTAGCTAATTTATTACTCGACATTAAGGCAAATTTACAATCGATTTGAACAGCTATTTCAGTAGTTTTTACCTCCTCAATGTATTTGCTGTCATTCAGCGAAGTATATTTCGTCATAAAAAAAATACGCCTCTTATTACTTTCCACAAACTTACAATTATTTTCTTAAACTTTTTCAATCACAGAAACATATTACTAATAATAACAGTTGAAAACTATTGACAACGTCATAAATTTTAGTTATAATATCTAACTATATTATTTTTTACGTTCTGTTATAAAAGGTTTATATGTAGATACATGGACCGTTAATGCTAAGAAAAGAAAATTGATATTCTGATAACTTACTTGATGTCAATCCGTTGAATCTGAAATGGTGTTTTTTAATTTCTATTTGTGGTCTTTGACTATGCAGAACTTAGTCTGAAGTACTTAACTATGCAGAACTTAGTCTGAAGTACTTAACTGATTTTGATGCAATTTGGTATAAATATTAGGTAGGTGTATACCACAAACCGATNTTTTTTTTTTTTTTTTTTTTTTTTTTTTTTTTTTTTTTTTTTTTTTTTTAACATAACTCGAAAATTCAGGTACTAAAAAAATATATTTTATACAACCATAAAAAATGTTGTTTATCTTTCTTTAAACCGTTCCTACGTTTTAATTAAAAAGTACACGTCAGTTCAAGGAGAATACGCACTTACGTGATGCACTAGCACTAGAGAACGTTTTCCAGGACTTGGATTTGTCCAGTTTTCAAATCGGACATCGGACATCTCTAAAATCATTTGTTTGAGACCATAGGCCAAAATAATAAGTCGGTTTTGTTCTTCCATGGGACCCGTTACCAGCTACATATTATAGAAATACGACTACCTTTAGTTTCATACTAACATACTACTATCTTAAAAGTGGAATTGGGCTTAATCTATTCAATTGAATTAAATTACTTATTTCTTCCATTTTCTTTTTATACATTGTTAATTATTTATCGGTATCATAGTTATCAAATGCAAAAAATGATATCTATATTATGTTATAATTCAATAATTGTCAGGATTAGAGTGAAGTTATCGTAAAAAGAGAAGTTAGTAAAGAGTTAAGTTATAGTGAAGTAGTGAATATTTAGTAAAAACTTTAAAATTAACCAGTGAATGTTTTTTATTTTCTTTATTTATTCGAATTTTAAAGATCTTAGTCCGCAGTCACTTGTAGGTAGTTTAAAAACACATTCAGTGCATGGTTAGACGTAGAAACAAAAGTTTAGTTGCCCCACAATATATATGCAAAATTGTAATATATATGGAATGCAGCAAAGATTAAGTAATAAAATATACATTTATATGCTAATATCGTATACTTATACAATATAAAACAAATTTTATGACGATCAAAAACATTTTTTTATGCATATCATTTTAATTTAAAACCAATAAATGTCATGGACGAATAGATTGGAAGTTATGAAGACATCTTTTTCTATAAAGATACGTGAGCATTAGTAAAGGTTAAGGAAATTATGCTTGTAATTCTAAATGATATGATAGAAGGGTTAGAAGCACTAAACGATTCTGGTTAGTAAGGGCCATTAAAGTCCTTTCTTGTTAAGGAAATGGTGTGACAACTAGGAAATGAAAAGTGTCCTTTGATTCCCTTTTTTATTGTCTTTCTTTTGAAGGACTATAAAAAATATAGGATGGAGAGGAAACCTGTTATTATGGTGCAGGTGTTATTGTGTCTAAGTATGTGGAAGATAGTCGGTACCCTGATATTGTCCTGGTCCTCGGGAGAATCTGTGTTTTGGTACGTGACCCTAACCAGTCCCAAGGGAAAAGGTACAAGATCAAGAGGTACAGGGTTCAAGGTCCTCCAAGTATCTTTACCGAAGGACCTTACTCATGCCTTTAGAAGGATATCTATGGGAAGCTAAAGGATTGTAAAGTTCGACTGCATTCCTTCGACGATTCGAGTATAAAAAGGAAGAAGGACAATCAGATTGTAAGAATAATATCTGATGAAAGCATATATTTACTCTGAAACATGGTTAATATTTTAAAGATTGAGAAATTGTTTTAGTCGTAGTTCTTCCCTAAGAATTACTTTATTTATCCCTTCAACACCTTCCAAACTACCTATCCAACATTACTGTGGTAGACAGCTTGATATTGATGAATATTTGTAATTAAAATTGTACGTATAATAAGATAAGAACAGGTTTGTCTACTTAAGCTAAATATTTAAACGCGAAAATGTCCCATTTATGATGTCCAAAAATGTGCATACTTTTAGAGTCCTTAACATATATCATCATATAAAATTCAAATCACTGCTTGGATTTTTATGATTATCAGTTTCTAAAATTATAATTCTAGAATTTATAACCTTTTCACTCCAAGTACTGATAAGAGTTAGTGTTGAGAAAAAAAAGTTCCAAAAAAATATGCACTTTTTTAATGGGCGTGACATACATATTAATTTTTACACATACCTAAAAAAGAACATTAATTTTGAAAGAAGATATTTCATGTTATTCCCGATCCTCATATTTTTTACGGCCCAAGCTGAGTGGCATCATTAAATAATCTCTGTGAATTCAATTAGAGTTTCCGCTTTCAAATTAAATTGATAATTAGTAACGCTGTAGTTGATAAGTTATTTGCTTTCGAGAACCTCCGGCTACCACACTACCTTATTTTTTGGGAACACATCATTTTCAAAACTAATTATTTCGAATGTTCGTTTCAAACGCCCTTATTAGATCAACGTGGTCATAATTCAGCGATATAACTTGTAAACGTCGTATAATTTTAAAAATATTTACTTAAGCCTAGGTTCTCAAAATATATATTAGACTCATGTCAGACTTTAAAAAAAGTGAAATAAAAGTGACTCACAAGAGTATGTATGTCCGTGAGATGTTTACGATAATATAAGGTGTCTAGTTCGAGGCGGGTCCTACGAAAAAAAATGTGTTCTAATATTCATGACACGATGTTGAGCTCGGTTCATTCTGATTCTTTATTCATTCAACAGCAGTCGGTCACGTTCAATGCTCGGACATGAACCTGTGTTCACAACCAATAGTAGCACCTTAGGACTGGATTTTAGCTATTCTTGTTGGCAATTCGCACTAAGAAGGACGAAAGTTAAGAAGTTACAATTGAATTTATGATTTTAGGATGTTATCAAGATGTCTCTTTATGTCTTTTTTAGGTTGTAACATAGAAAGCAGTAGGTATGCTTTTTTATTCCGTATAGAATTTTCAATAGTAATACGAATCGGAAATCTGAAATCTAAAGCGGGAAAAGTTTACTTCTTTTCTAAGAAAATCGCAAAATGTAAGAATTGCTAAATATTACTTTCAAGAAATATAACAATTGTCGGAGGTTATCATAATAGATTCAAAGAAACTCTCTCTCTCTCTCCACGTAAAATATTTTTATTTTGCTTCCGAGCTTAACACAAGGTTGCTGAAACTATGTGATTGTTCTACAGAACGAAAACAAATGTATGACTCCAATTTCAAAAATCCCTCACAAAAATCTTTTTCAGACATCAGGGAACTTTTCAAACTTTGGTTTCGTGTTTGTGTCACTCAATTTTTGCGAACCAACACACATATCTTAAAAACTACACGTTCGATTTTAATGAAATTTGCATGGTAGGTCTTAATTAGCTTATTGTTGGTCCCATATAAGTTTCAACCTTATGCGCCCATTTGTTTCTCTTTAACATGCACACAAACATTAATTTATTTATATTTATTTGGATGGTTTGTCGAGAGTAGACCGCAGATACCACCAGATTAATATGAACCGTCTACGTCTGCGTTCTTTAACTTTTGCTTAATAGATAGGTACTTTAATTCATGTAAAAAAATNCTCTTTAACATGCACACAAACATTAATTTATTTATATTTATTTGGATGGTTTGTCGAGAGTAGACCGCAGATACCACCAGATTAATATGAACCGTCTACGTCTGCGTTCTTTAACTTTTGCTTAATAGATAGGTACTTTAATTCATGTAAAAAAATCCAAACAATTTTGACATGAAAAAACGAGGTGAAGAGGGTGAAGAATTAAATAAATTAGACAATAATGGACTGTAAGGCTAGGTGCACACTGGGGGCAAAACAGTCTGCAGGCTGTCTGCGGGCTGTCTGCGGAGGCTGCCTCCCGGTGCAAAAGATTGTTGGACAGTCTGCAGACTGCCTTAAAGCAATAAAGTTCGTGATAGGATGTGAGGAAGCTACGTGCCAAACTAATTGGCAGTCTATTTTTTTTCTTTTATCGCCTTACTTTACAAACTCTTGCTTGTAATTTATTGTTTTGTCATCTCCAGGACTACATTTGTGTTTCAAGATCTTTCTCATTGTGGAGGTGTTAGTATAAAAGAGATTTGTCTCCGGCATCTTTCACCTGTCAGAAAGGGGACTGAACTTTGTCTTTTCGATCTGAAAGCCACTTTTAACCCAAAAATCAATAAAAAATAAAATAATGCTTAGCTTGCTTTACTTGCTTGGTCTCTTGATTTTAAAATATAACAAAATGTTTTATTATATGCCTTGCAACTTAATTTTCATTCAGTATTCATTTATCATTTTTTAACACTTCAAGCTTTTTAAAATGATATCTTCACCAGGTAATGAACCTTAGAACGTGCAGTTAGTCACCTTACAGATGCAATTATACGAAGCCATGATGTAAATAGAAATGTGCAGTCAGTTTATCATAAATTCTTTTTCCTCTATTGTTCTTGACTGTGACATTTCATTCACCTCGTGTTTTTATTATCCAACTTTTTCCTTTTTATGAACGTGTTTAACGTAGGTTTAGAATTCCACTGAACATGTGTTTCCGCATTTACGTATTCATTCACAACTGATGGTATAATTCAAAACTGACAATAGTATTCATTTATATTTAATAATCTCTTAGAAAACTAATAAAACTACTATTTAACAGTACAATTTTAATGTTTTTCTATTTAAAAAAGGAATGTAGCAAATATAATATACGATTTTACACTTTTTGTTAAATGAATAATTTTTTAGCTATTGTTATGTAACTTTATGCCTGCACATTTTTAACATAAAATATATTTTATTATTTAAAAAAAAATAAATAAACTAACGCGTGTAATTAATTTTATGAATTAGTAGTAGAGTAAAGGGTTTAGAGCGATTTGAATGAAAACTGGAAATGATTTCAAGATTTTTTAATTTTTAATTTTTTGAGTTCTTATTAGTGCGGGATTTACTTAATTCTATGGAGTTTATTTAATTATCTGCTTATTAAAATTAAAATATAAGTATCTTATAGTTGTAATCATTAATAATTAAAACAAAAAAATATGTGTGGTGTCGCGGGACACCCGTTAAGAACGAAGTTCTTTACGCTTTTCATCAAATATCAGTTATAATTGCACGACTAAGTATACGTTGCTAACTATTTATAATTGTGGCGGAGTTCCAATTTTTACATTTAAAGTTTACGCTAGCGTTGCGCGCGAACACGTGGGCGGATAACGTTGTCGAACGAACTCATCTTGGGCATTGGTAAAAGAACATGTGTACCAAATTTCAACTAACTCGGACATCTTTTACTTAAGTTATCGTCATCGGTAGATTTCGTGACGGTAGGTTTTGTGACATTTTTTCTAATTCACTCCCGGGCTCTACACGGTGTAACGTGCCATAAGGAACTTCGTTCCAAAATCAAATATGATCAAATTATATGTTTCATTTAATTATCGACAAAGAACTTATAGCCATTCTAAAATATTGAGAGAAAAATGAAATAGGACTAGAATTAAGTGTCTAATTCTTTCTGTTACTATATCTATTAATATAACGTTAGTAATATCACGTATTCTTCTACTGAATTCCATTATTAATTGCACCGAAAGAACAAGTTGCAAAGCGCCAGTTCGGATATAAAGTCTACAACGTTTAATAAAATTGCCTGATTTATATCCTGCAGCTTCTTCAGGACTCTTTCTTCATTTCTACTCCTTTCTTGCACAATCCTTTCTTCCTCGGCTCTCCATCATTCTATGAATCCTCCTTTGTTATTAAAAATAGGAAAAAATTATAAATGATACCTCTCCCCGTATCAAATTATACTGAACGCAAGATCATCTTCACCTTATAGGCGCTAACTAATTCGTGAATGTAATATATGAGAAAGAAGGAGAATTTTGATGTAAGCTAATTTGACTTTTTTTTTATAATTCCACCGACTTTTTATTATTCCATTGTATCCTGCTTTTTGGAGTTTAATTTCGGGTCTAGCTTTCCTATTTATTTATTTATTTTTTTTTTTTTGAAAGAAAAGACCTTTAAATATTATTTTGTTGATAAAAGGATGAGCTTTTGGCTGCCAATTACAAGAGGTTGTTGTGCAGGAACCGTTCTTTGTTCTTTTGTTTATTTCCTTGGTTAGCCCCTGTCATAAGTTTAAGTTTCAGACCTTATAATATCTTATAGATTGTAAACTAACGAGTATACAATTTATTCCTGAAGATCTTTTCGGATGGGGGTCTTTGTTTAAAAATCCAGTTATATTTTTTTTTTTTCTTTTTTATTTGGCGCCTTACGTTATTAGTTATGTTATGAGAATATCTTCTATCTCTCGCCGATTTACTTTGTACAATATGCTCTAATATTTTTTTTTTTGTATTGTATCTTTGTACGACTTGCCAAAAATGAACCCTCTAGAACGTTCAGTGAACCCAGTGAAGTCACATCACTTCTATAGATAGGTAGTAAATAATAAATATAGATAAAATTAGATATTTTTTAAATTTAAACTCGATATAACCATATGCGTATTCTCACGCAGGAAGTCCGCGTTCGATTTCATACTTTGGCCAGAGTGTTCACCTAATATTAAAAATTATATGGGTGGCTGCTTAAATGAAGGGGATCTATGCGGTTTATACAGCTAATGGAGTGACCCAACAACCCCGTTTCATCCCCTTTACATATGCATAAAATGTAGTTGTGTTCTTTATGCATCCTTATAGGGCGCCATGAATTATTATTATTGTGAATTATGGGATTATAAGATTAGTATTAGGACTAACACAATGCTAGGACTGTTATTATATTATTGTACTAAATATATCAGATTGTTTTGTCTGAATTTGTCGTTCTTTCTACAAATCATCGATATTTTATTAGAAATATTTAACAACGGAGTAAAGAGACTTCTTTGTACGATAAATAAGTCCAATTTAAAAATACCTCCTCTCATTGTTAAAATTATAAAATCTGGTATACATTGAGTAAAGTCTAAAAGAAAGTAGATATTTACAACTAAGCAACAAATTCCTTTTTTTTAATTATTTTATTTTTGGTTTCTATCGTTCTTGTGATTCCTTTCAAGATTATGTTTAAGTTAGATGCATTTCAGAATTGAAATATTTACTATTCTGAATTTTTTTAAGCATTAACAAAAAGGAAACTTTGTTTATGAAAAAACAAAAAAAGAAAATATCTTTTTCTATTCTCAGGAAGCAAAAGGTCGATGGAATGTGATGAAATCAAACAATCGAACATATCTATTTTAATCTTTAAAAGGATAAAAGCTTTCTTTCTTGTATTCCTAAAAAAAATGTATACAGCATAACTCATATTATAACGTATTTATTTATACATACATATACATATAAGGGAGAAAGTATATAAAAAGGGAATGTGTAGTGGAGTTTCAGGAATATGTTAATCTTCTTGGAGTTTTGTTTAAAGTTTTTTTGGGGTTAGACTCTTTTGTTTAGGGGCCATTGTAAACAAAAACAAATCACCCCCTAGTATAGAGGGTGTGTGAATCATAGCTGTAAAAAAACAGAAGTGAACTAGCTCTTCATTCTTGTATGTTCTAAAGCGCCATGAAAGAAATCAAAGGCGAGTCTTCAAAACAATTGAAGTAATTCATAGATGACACCTTTTTTATTAAACCATTTTCAAAGAATAATTGGTTCCAAGAGTTACTACTTTCCAAAATAATGTATGAATGACAGACTGACTCCAAACAGTTGGAACTTTTCTTTAAAGTATTTTTATAGTGAAAGATTTATGAATATTTGGTACATTAAAGTTCACCATCCCTACTTTTAAGAAGAATATGAATGAATGCATTTTTGTTCTCCATAGCTTTATGGTAAAATACTTACCATGTAAGTAGTCTGCTTTTTAATGTAAGCAGACAAAAATCAGAAACAAGGAATAGTCAAGGAAATAATAACTGTGGTTATAGCTCGAATGAGTTGCAATGCTTATAATGTAAAATCCAAGAATACATTCGCCAAAAGAACTCTTGATTTAGTTAAATAAGAGAAAATAGATGCTCTAAACTCTAAGTCACAAAAACATATGTATAATTTGATTTTACTCCTTGAACTACACATTAAACAATTTAAAACATATTTATACAATTTATTATAACACTCAGTAATTTTCAGATCACACAAGAAGTGTGTTAAAGGTTATTTTTATTCGTTTCAAGATTTATGGGGATGTCATTCTGCCAACGAGGAAATAATACCTAACTGTAGTCCATTATAAGGTGATATCATATATCTGCACTTGAGTCAGCAAAAGATAAAATGTCTTGCATATTAATGGCATCATATATTTCATGTGGGTGTGATTATCATAAGGGAACTAAGTACAATGGAACATTAAAGTTTGAACGTCGCTTGGTTATGTGAACTTAACCGCAGATGGGTTTTGACGACGTTTAACTCAAGAATACGGGCACCGCAACATAGACATCCTGCAAAAAACTTAAACTTTGATTGCACAATTCAAGAAAGGAGTCTTTGAATTCAGAGGAAGGCGGGAGAAAAAGATGGTAGCATAAAGAAGAAAGCCTAGTAGCTGTTATTATTGGCATTTCGATCTCGAGCTGGTTGTACTTTGTTCTGGTGTATATTGTAAAGAGGACGAGGTCTAAAGATGATCCCTGTGGAACTCCCATGAAGTGTTGTGAAGGTACAAAGGCCTCAAGTTCCCATTCGCTCCACCGCCTTAAAGGACATAAAACCCCCTTCATCCTGACGCGGCCTGTTACCTCAGACTCAGTGGGTACACTCACCTCTGTACCTCTGGCCAAACCGACCAAGGTCCTCTTCTACGTTATAACAAGGCGGCGAAAGAGGGAGGGGAAAAAGTACGAACAAACCTCACATTAAAACATCCTTTTTTTACTCATCTTTTTAAGGTTTCGCTTTAAAGGAAAGCCTGGCAACAATGGAGGAACAATGAAAATCAAATGAACAAATGTTTTTCATACTCTTGAGAAGAACATAATAATTCGAAACTATAGTGGATTTGCACCTTTTCAGAAAATATGATCGCACCGGTTTTTATTTTAAAACAATAGTTTGAACGTGCTAACTAAAAAAAGAAATAAGTTTTTGTGATTTTGTCGCAGTCAGGAAGTGTAAAAAAAGTCATTAGAGGAGAAGTTCTAGTATGTCTGCTGTTAATTTACAACAAGATAGATTAATCTTTTGATGTTGTCACGTCTAGGACTAATAGATCATAAAACTTTAGATCTGTCATATTTCGTGATTAATTTTTACACTGTCTGTAGTCTGAGTGTAAGTCTGATAAACAGAAATCTACACTTGGTTCCAGGTTCAAAGACATAAAAGTGAGTCTGTAAAAAAATGATCCTTTATAAAGAGTGTCAAATAAACTGACTTGAAAATTTGATGCTGTGAGCTTTGTTCATTAATGAGTTCCGCTGGTGTATTTTTTAAAATTATTAATAACCCTTCTTCTGTGTTTTTCTACAATGTGTGGTAGAGACTTGTCATGAATGAGGTGTAGTTCAATAATCAAACAACGTCTTAACACAAAATATTGTGATTGAAACAATTCACCGATTTCGGACGTTCTAAAGCCTGCTTCAGACAATCTAGCAGTTTCTAGATCAAATTTGAAAGTACAAGTTACAAGCTACTTAGTAGAAGTCACTTAGTCACTTGTACTTTCGAAGTCGACCCAGCAGAAACCTATTATCTGAAGAAGGCTGCTTTAGGTCAGCCGAAACTGGGGAATTGTTTGAATTACAATCTTTGTGTGAAGACATTGTTTGGTTATTGAACTACAACTCTTTTATGACAATTTCAACTTCTTAACGTTCTGAAGCACATGTAAATTTTCTCTACACATTCACACATTGTTGAAGATACATTATTAAAGAAAATTGGGAGAAAATAAAAATGCACGCTCCCGCCGGAAATCGACCTGGTTATTCCAATATTTATGCTCGTTAGCTCTTACCACTGAGTAGAGTATAGATAAATTATTTTGATTGGTATAGAAGAAAGTTTGCTTTCTGTATTAAAAGCATTCCTTTACTGTATTTCATTGGTTCGATGCCTGGCGACGAGAAGCAATTGTATTCTTAAATCCTTTATATTATTAACTTCACTTTTGTGGATGGGTGGGTGCCTGTCGTCAAAATCATTAAAATTCTAGGTATAAATTTCCAAAAATATATACTTTTCTTCCAATTTCCATTGTAATAAATGAAGTGAATACCACAAGTTGTTTAAATTTTTCTGCTTTAACGTTATCAAGAACGCTTTAAACATGAAAACAGACTAAGATCAGAACTCGAAGGAAGAGATTAGAGATAGAAGGACTCTTTTGACATGACTATGTTAGGAGTGTTATCACTAAAGCAGGATACGACGCTAGCTACTACTCTTTCCATCCTGTCATTTCCTCGCACGACTTTGTTACCGTTTAGTTCTGTTATTATTATGAGCAGATAATATTTGCCTTGGCTACCATCCTTCAAACTTTTGTTGAGAATTTAAGGGTTTGAGAAGAGTCAACAAACTTTTTAGGCTCTAGATAAACTGTAGTATCTTTAAAAGGTTGTCGCAAATCAAACTAAAAGTTACTATCGCTTACGAAGTACGTAAAGCAATGTAATTAACACTCCTTTCAACAAATGGCTAAAGACAAATTAATTTAGGATCTGAAATATTTTTTATAGAAATTATATATATTTTTAAAGGATAATAATAAATTCAAATAGTCTGCCAGTTAGTGTGACACATAGCTTCCTCGTGACTTATCGTGCAGACTTTAATGATGTCATGCTTTTACTACCCTACATTGTCTAATTAATTTAATGTTCCCTTAACTAATGGTTAATGCTCCCTGCTCCCTAACTAACAAATCGGTTTCGTCCACAGACTAAGTTTGACATCAATAATTGTTTATTGTAATTGCGATATAATAAAGTGAAGTCACTGAATATTTACTATATTAAAGTATTCTCTATAGCATACAAATATATAAGCTTATATTGTTATTTTACTCATGTATTTAATGAGCCAATAAATGCAGTTGTAAGATGTGTACAGCATAACAAACGATACTTGTGTCACAACAAAAAAAGGTCAAGCTATTGTAAATGTAGTGGTAATAAAGTGTTATCTTTGTATTCGTCAATTAGTCCTTCACAAAGCATAATGCTTAAGTTCACATTATTATTTTTTAATAAACGGAGAAGTATGAATGGCAATCATTTGCTAAAATATTACAGAACAGCAATATTGTTATGGTTATATTTCCATTCCGACAGTAACTGTCAATTTTCATATTTACATGGTCATTTTCAAACTATTTCTTAGTGGTAAAAAGGAATTCATGAAGCATGAAGTTTTAAGAAAATGTCCTGTAGGACGAGGAGACCCTAAGATTGTAAGGATCTGGTGTCGGAGAGGTCAGAACTTCGGTAATTAGGCACCCTTGAAACATGTGTTCCGTATTAACATTCCTCCTATACAATTCTTTCTCATTGGCAACAGCAGAAAAAATAACTATACACTTGCTAAACAAGTGTAGGAAAATAAACTGAAACAAAACATTGACTAGTATGCTTTCAAACCATTCATACAAATTTTTAGGTCAGGAACTTTTGAGTTCATTTATTCTCCGAGAAGATCGCGGAGCCACTGACGTTTTAGTTTATGGAGAGGGTTGTCTGGGACCCAAAGATTCAAAATAAATCACGTAATATTTTAAAAAGTAACGCAAATGACCGTGGGTTATGTTTAGACAGCTGTCTTTAGAGCTCAAACCATATTATTTCTTGAAACTAATTTGCCATCGTTGGAGTCATTTTTCATTAAATTTGTATTCTGATCAGGATCCCTCTCTAATACATTCTAGATAATTGCTTTATCAATAATTTTAATTTCAGCGTTTTATTCTCAAAAACCATTATTTAATAATAAAGCAATGACTAACTTGTTTTCTGAAGTGTGAAAGACTTATTCAAAAGAGGTTCAAAATGTTAAAGTATTTTGTGTAAAAACTGCAAAGACTTAACGGGAACTTGTTAAAGGATATCTTGTTATTTAAAAGGAAAATGCCGACTATAGGCAATATACTTTTTTTTCTCTTGAAGGTTTAGGTATAAGGGTAAGAATGCTGTGAAGGCGGTGGTTGGCCGAGTAATTAAGAAGGACTCCTGGGTACTAGACCACACAGGTTCAGGATCAAAACCCTTTTTCCAAAGAAAAAAGGTCCTGGAGACTGTTGTGCTTGGTACCGCGTGATCCTGTCTCCTACCGCTCCTGTCGGCTTCTTTAAGAGATGCTTCTCTCTGCGTAGTTGAAGGATACTGTGCATTCAGAGGACCTTCTTGAGAATGGACAGAGCTTAAAGGGACTAACCTTTAGTCGTTGAATGAAGTAATCCATGGATCTTTCTTTCAGATTATGAAAAAAAAATAATTACGTCTTTTTAAACCTTTGAACAATGGGCTAGGGACAGGGAGTTGATTGAGTCTTTAACCTGAGGGTACCCGGTCCATCCTACAATCTACTCAGCCAAACTGACTGATGGAAACCCTTACAACAGGTACTTTATCTGGAAGTAACGTAGAAGATTCGAGATTCCGATCATTTAAAATACTCGACTAGTTGAAAGCTCCTTTGTTCAAAATTGATTTATTTGTTTCGTGCACAAATCAAAAATCAAAATAGAACTTCTCTCTAATATTAATGGCCATCATCTACAACTTAATCTTTTGTTTTTCTATGGTATCTTTATCTATAAATGCAACGCTAATTTGATTTAGCTATAATTTTTTACAAAACCCTTAATATAATACCGATTATATATTTACTATTTAATAAAAAAAAGTTTATTATTTAAAATAAAGGTTAGCTCAGACGATCAAATCCTATTGAATTTGCGGAAATAATTGTCTCAAATTTGAAATCTTCAATGTTACCTTTTGTCTTTTCATTTAATCTTTTATCTAATCTCATCTACGTCCATAAAGTTTAAATGAATGTATGTCTCTCTTATTTATTATTCCAGTGTTGGTTGTAGCCGAAGCCACCAACAGTGTGAACTTCTATTAAAAAAGGTTAAGATAGTTGAATATCTTTAGAGATAAATTTACTTTTTTAAAACAAATATTTCGGTCACGTCTTTTAAAGAGACGTCTAGATTTTAGAATGACAAATAAACATCGAAGCAAGTTAGAAAGAATCTTAAAACAAGCGTCAAAAATTTATTTTAAGCACACAATCTTGATTTAAAAAATAGATTTATTTGTAAAGATTAAATTCAACATTTGAATAAAAGCAACAACATTGTAATCTAAAGTATTTTAATCAGATTAGGCTTTTCGTTTAAGCTAGAGACAAGAGGGTGGTAGGAAGATTATTTTATGAGATATTTTAACTTAAACAGTGTAATTTTCTAAGGCTCAATAATTTAATAGATATATACTTTTTTGTATTATGTTTCGCTAATAGGAGTGCGGAAGAAAAATTTTTAAATATAGTAACAGGAAGTTAGGAGACGAAAGAAGTTACCTAGAAGGCAATGGTCAATAGGAGCGCTGAAGTAAACAATTTCCACATTGGCTCATAAAAATTCATTCATAATATTACTTCTCATTAACAAAATGTTAAAGCGGCTTTCACACCGAAGTAGCATGTCTCAGGATGCATGCGTCCTATAGTTGTAGGATGCAAGCAACTTAAACACCTGACTCTATGATGCATGTCGCACTTGCATCTTCGGTGTGTAGGCTCTCGTTCAATTACCTCGACTTTGATACCCGATGTTAACTCCTTTGATAGTCCGGTGTTTAAGTCGCTTGTATCCAACCACGGATATTAGACTAGACGGTAGGGATCACGCGCAGGTCGGGGTGAGGAGGGCTCAGCCTGTGACGTCAGCCGGTACACACTGGCGGGCGTTTGGACCTCACAACCGCACTACATTACAGTCTGAATCCCGTCAACAGTCTTATGATTCATAAGATTTTGAATTTTTGCCAAATTTGCCGCCGAATCTCTGAAGCCTATGACCTTAATGTAATACTCTAATACTCTAATGAGTCTAATGCATGTGTTGTGCATTCATTTGGTTTACAACTTGTACTAGCATAAGGGTGATTGTAATTTAAAGTGCAATTTTCATGTCCTAGACCCTAGATTAATAACTGGAGCGTTTTTCACATAATTGACACGATTTTTCTTCATGGTAACTCAGTTAAGCTTAGAGAACTGAGAACTACAACCAAGCAAAAAAAAAAAAAAAAAAAAAAATGCACCGCTTCATTTTAACCGCTACAAAAATTTTCAAAAGGCAATTTTGTAACAACCTTGGCGGTTCTAAAGTCAGTTTTTCTTATTCACTTCACTCTAGCTCATACATTAATAATGTTATTCGAAAACTTGTTGGATAATTTTGAAGTGGGGTCCTACCAGAATTAAAATAAGTGTTAGTTATTAAAAATAATACATTATTACTAAACGGAACTTCAAGTTAAAGTTCGTCCTTTAAAAAAATGTAATTACCATGGCATTATATAAATGTGACTCTACTCTGGTTGTGGCAGGGAGATTTTAAGTATGGCGAGGAATTTTCGCAATGCTGCAACACTGGTTTTCTTGTAACGGTTGATAGGGGATGACCTGAACCCTTTAGTTGAGAGCTAGAGCTAATTTCGATTGTTCTTCTAGTTGGGTACTCTTTTAAACGTAATTACCGTGCATGTTATTAAAGTCTATTTTCAAAGAATTTTTAGGTTAAGTTATAGTTCATTGTTTAGGCTTTTAATAGTGCTATTTAATAGTGTATTAAAATTTTGTTTTTATTTTAAACTACTGACCAAAATATTTTCTTAAAGTGTGAAATGTAACAACCGTGCCCGAAAAATTGTAATTCACGTGCCTTAATTACCATGTTTTAATTAAACTTAATTACCACAACCTAAAAATTTGAAAAGTTATTTCCCATCTGTCCCGCATGGTGCCATATATCTGAAATGAGTCCGAGAACATTCCATAATTTTTCCTGATTTTTTTTAAAAAGTCCAAATTTTCAGTCATAGGACAATTTTAGCTTCTAAAATAGCACTTTAAATTAGAATCACCCATAAAAGCTTTAACGAAGCACTCTATCAGCCATAATTAACTGAAACAACTAAGAACAACGTGCAAAGGGACTGACTGTGACATGGAGCGGTGGTGGATGATGTGTACCGGGTGACGTCAGAGGGCGGGGCTTGCTACTGCGCATCCACACCGTGAACCCTACCGTCTAGTCTAATAGTCTAATATCCGTGTATCCAACTACTAGGACGCATTCAACCTGCGACTTGCTACTTCGGTGTGAAAGCCGCCTTGATATTTTTCAGTCACTGTTGTGCATGCTATCTCCTATTCTATATGAATTTAAAATAGAAAATAGTTTATTTTACAATGATATAAATAAACAAACGTTGAATAACCTCGGAAGGGCCGTCGCGGTCGGTCGAGTTCCGTGGAACAAACATGCGTTAATGTTTTAATTTAGAACACAAATTTGTTGTATGTAAAAATAGCATGTGTAACAAAATAAAAATTAACAAGAATAATTACATAAATAAGGTATTTTGTTAAATCACTTTAAATAATTTAAGAAATCTACTTATTAACCATAAATTCTTCTACTATGAAAATATTGATAAATCAAAAAACGCAATAAAAATGTATATGTAACACCATAAAAACTACCTATTATAAATAAATAATCAACATATCGTACCACACAAATAGAATAAATAAATACATGGATACTTATACTAAGGACTGCCTGAGTTAGTAGGGGAAGAAAACCATATGTTCTGGGGGTTTCAAGCTGAAAGAGTTAAAAGCCAAATAGACTTTTTCAGCATTTTTGGAACGAAGTTCCTTATGGCACGTTCTGGAGCTTGGGAGTGAATCCGAAAAAAACTACCAACATCACCGTCACGCAAAATCCGACACGAAATCTACCGATAGCGATAACTTGTGTAAAAGTTGACCGACTTAGTTGAAATTTGGTACACATGTTCATTTTACCACTGCCCAGGACAAGTTCGTTGGACAACGTTATCCGCCCAAGCGTTCACGCGTAACGCTCGCGTAAACGTAAGCTTCAAATTTAAAATTGGAATTTTTTGACGGGAAAAAATTCTAACTTCATCTATTTAATGAGACAAACAACTTTTGTAAGTAAATGTTTTTAGTAAAACGAACACCGACACTGCTATGAAGTGATAAAGATCGCTAAATTTATTAAGCGGTCCAAAACTATTAAAATAAAGAAAACAACGTTTTTACCGATATCTTACGTTCTAACGTGACGATTTAAATGAAACTTTGTATACATCACCTATAGTACAATTGAAACAAACATGGAAAATCTCAACCTGATACAAGCAGAAGTTTTTGTGAATTAATGATTTATATTTTTGGAACGAAGTTTCTTATGGCACGTTCTGGAGTCTGGGAGTGAATCTGAATAAAACGACCAAAATCCGTCACGAAATTTACAAATGACGATAACTTGAGTAAAAGATCACCGAGTTTCATGAAATTTGGTACACATGTTCATTTTACCAGTGCCCAGGCTGAGTTCGTCGGAAAACGTTATCCGCCCAAGCGTTCACGCGCAACGCTCGCGTAAACGTAAGCTTCAAAAGACGGGAAAAAGTGTTTTTAAGGAAGCCTGTTACTTGACTTGTTTTGATTATTTTTGTTATATGTCAAAAATGACACTGTTTTATAAATAAATAAAATATTATAATCCTGTAAAATTTCACCCTGATACAAGAAGAAGCTGTAGAGTAGGGAAGAAATATATTGTATAATATTTTAAATTAATTGGCCGGGTAGGTAGAAAACAGTCCTATCTCAACCCAAACTCCTTTAACAAACATACTCTTTCACTATATAAACTCATCATGATCAACTTTTTTTCTTATAATTAAGATATATTTATAGTAAGACGCTTGCTATAATTATACAAATAGTGATTTTCTTTTAATTTTGCCTTCAAAATTCAAAAGTAAACAGTTCATTACTTTTAATTTTGTCTCTTTTCTGACTCCGCCATGTACAAGTAGTTAGCAATGTATACGTACTTAGTTAGCAGTATGATTTTATAATTTATATTTAATGAAAAATGTAAGGAACTTCGTTCCTACCGGGTGTCCCGCGACACCACATGCATTTTTTTATTTTAATATTTGATTGGAGCAATATGCCGTCGGGGACTGAGTACGTAATACGGAACTGAGTACGGGGACTGAAACGTAAATAAATTTATTTACGTTTTTTCTCAATATACAATACATTATTAATTGAAAGACTCGCGCTCGCTTCAAAGATAATAAAAGCTTTTCGGTAATAGTAAGTAGTTAGGTTTTGTATCCTTGGACGTAAATTTAATTGATAGTTGGGTCTGTAGGAAAGAATATAAAAACGCTCACTTTTGCAACATTTGCAAAAGTGAGCGAATTAGTAAGAGTGATGAATTAGTAACCTTCTAGTCAGCCTGAAGATGACCCAAAGAGGGGTCGAAATATTGCAAAAGTGAGCGTTTTTATATTCTTTCCTACAGACCCAACTATCAATTAAATTTACGTCCAAGGATACAAAACCTAACTACTTACTATTACCGAAAAGCTTTTATTATCTTTGAAGCGAGCGCGAGTCTTTCAATTAATAATGTATTGTATATTGAGAAAAAACGTAAATAAATTTATTTACGTTTCAGTCCCCGTACTCAGTTCCGTATTACGTACTCAGTCCCCGACGGCATATTGCTCCAATCAAATATTAAAATAAAAAAATGCATGTGGTGTCGCGGGACACCCGGTAGGAACGAAGTTCCTTACATTTTTCATTAAATATAAATTATAAAATCATACTGCTAACTAAGTACGTATACATTGCTAACTACTTGTACATGGCGGAGTCAGAAAAGAGACAAAATTAAAAGTAATGAACTGTTTACTTTTGAATTTTGAAGGCAAAATTAAAAGAAAATCACTATTTGTATAATTATAGCAAGCGTCTTACTATAAATATATCTTAATTATAAGAAAAAAAGTTGATCATGATGAGTTTATATAGTGAAAGANAAAAAAAAAAAAAAAAATGAAGATTCATAAATTAATGATATCCTTTTTTAGTGTAAAGAAAAAGAAATATGTACAAAGTTTTAAAAATTTTTGCTAATTTACAATTTTAAATGAATTCACATAAAGTGCTGTAAAAAAATAAATCTACCTTCAACTTTAACAAAACAAATTCCAATTCTGAATTCGTTTCGGTCTGATTTTTTAAATATTTTATTATACACTGTAAAAAAGTTATAACACTAAATGTTCTAAAAAAAAATTAACAGGGTGGATCAACTCAGATTTAAAAGAAAGAAAAAAAAAAAAAAAAAAACTAACAGTGGTATTATGATGTAGATCAATTCTTTCTTCACGAAAAAATTCATTCAGAAATTCTCCTCAAATAAAAGAATAAAGTTTAATATTATATGATTTTATGGGATGTGATAAAATATTAATGAAGGTGATGTCGGTTGAAGTCGGCATTATTTTCATTTGATCAAATACAATAATGTGTAGTAAAAGTCCGTCATAAATTTCTCGAAAAAACATCTCAACAAGAAATAAAAGAAGGATCAAATTAAATTTATGTTTATAACTTAGTATGCTTTATCTTAATTAAAATATTTTTGATACATATTTTTAATTTTACCATATTTATTATCTCCTGTACGACTTAAAGAGTTCAGTTGTAACAAGGCTAAAAACTTTTTCCTATATTTTTCGTATTACAACGTTGTAATCAAATTTAAAAATGTTAGTAAACTTTTAATTATGCTCTGGGTATAAACTTTAAACTTCTAATCCTTTTAACAACTTAAACAATCTTAAACTAAACATCTAAATGTCATATAGCATGTAGCGCTTTCTAAAAGCTTTTAAGGAAACAAAAAAATCTTAATATTTTAGCTATTTAACACATAAAGATGGCTCACTAAAATGCTTACATTACGCCTTTATCACCGCTTTCGGCAAGGTAGAGCAGTAGATAGATTAGCGAGTTGTTTTTTTTTTTTAAACTTAAAAAAACATTTAAAGAATAAATTGTATGTATAGTCTTATTTGTATGGATAAATTAAAAGTTCGTATATGTATACATTAATGGTACAGAAAGCGTCCTAAATCTGCGTCAGTCCTTCATAGTCTCAAGAAGTATATGTTAAGACAAAACATGCCTAGTTCTCAGTAAGAAAGGGTAAATTAAAAAATGCCTCGGCACTAGCGCCCTTCAACTAGACTTGACACTAAGCAGATTTCCTTCAACCCTACAGCCCTTTTTAGAATCTAAAAACACCAAACAGGATTTTTTCAGTGGAATAATCGTAAGAACTATCTTATTATACAGCTTCTATATACTCTAAAATTATATTAACTCTTGTAGGATGTTATGTAAAGAAGTAGAAGTTATTCCTTAATAATTATTTTTCTTACATTGTTTTTACCTCATAAATATTATTTAAATTTTGATTCCGAGCTTACCGAAAGGTAACGGAAGCTACGGACCGTTCTGAAAAACGAAAAATATTTAGGACTCCGATTTTAAAAATTCCAAAACAGAAATCAGTTTCAGAAATCAGAGAACTGTCTATAGAAATCAGAGTCTGTCTATCGGTCTGTCACTTAACTTTTGTGGACCAACATATCTTAAAAACTTCTTAACTGATTTTTTGTAAATTTGGATGGTATAAATAGCCCATTGTTGGTCTCATATTAGTGTCAACCTTATGCACTCATTTGTTTCTCATCCGCATGCGCACAAACATACATTTATGTACACCTATGATATGCCAAACTAAACTTCCATGACACCTTCATTCAAGCGTCTACGATACATAAATTATTGTTCAAACCTTAGGCTGTGGTGCGTTCTAGTTTAATATTACATCCTAGTGACTTTATAAATACATTAAATTTATTTTATATGGTAGACCATGGCTGTATCGTACTTAAACCATTGCAAAGAAAAGAAAAAAAAAATCTTCATTATATCAACACTTACACATCTTATAATATCCTAATCCCTTTCTTTAAGATTTTTATGTTTTCCTGCCACAAGAAAAAGTTATTTATTTCATCTGTTCTTTTCTCTTTAGAGGTTAATCTTTAACTGCATGTTTCATTGCAGACATATGCATTAATGGTGCAGATGCACCAGGATGCATTTCTTCTTATCTTCAGGGCTCATATAAACTGCAGTTATCTTGTCTCTTGAATTTATGTTTTTTTAACGTAGCAAATATTACTTCCTCTTAGTATAAACTTCTATAACTCAACTGTGCCGCATCTGTGACTTCATTTATTAGTGTACATTCATGTATATGTACACAATTGTACAAAGTTGATGACTGTTATAAAGTGGTTGTTTTATTTACAATATTAAAGTCAGTCAACTCTTAATTACTTTCTTCTATTAGTTCCATGTGCTGTTACAAATTTGTTTAAGCACGTCTGCTTTATTTATATCGTTAAGAAACAAAAAAGCAGTAATTTAAATTAGAAACAATAAAGTTAAATTACATACTTTTATGATGTACCGCATTCTTTAATTTAAAACATTGTCATTAATAATGTTTAACAGATATAACTAGATTGTTCTGTAACTAGATTTTTTTAGCGACTAAAAATCCAATCACCAACATCGCTTGTTCGATTCTCAGACAATTAAGACATGGAGTAGACTGACCGCAATGATGCGTGAAGTGAACTTCACGCTTATCATGTCGAACCTTTAAAGCTGTCGACCGAGACTTTGAAAGAATGAAGACTAACGCCCAGACTGACAAAAACATTTAAGTTATCATTGACGATATATTATTTCACAATTTTTAGTCATAGAATATAATTAGATTTTTTTAGTTTTATAAATACAATCTCTAACTTACTTAATCTCAAGCTTGGCAACTTGCTACTTCTTTATTCTAATGCCAGCGTTGTCGTCCAATGGCGATAAATACATTACTAAATTTATAAACATAGATCTACCAATCAATATAACAAAATTGTATTCATTTTATTTAATTTCTGTTCCCACTTTCCATTTTCTTGTAATAATTTACAATTCTTGTTTTTTTTCAAATTCAAGTATGTCTCGGATCTTGATCTTATTATTTTTAACAACATTTTACCATTTAATTGTGTAAGAAAGTCGTCTTCAAGATCAATAATTACTCAATATATTTTAAAAACAAGACAATTGGCATGCGTCAAAACATTTAAAAAAAAACAAAAACAAATAACAGGTCAACAGCCTACCTAGTTGTCTGACACCCTAACAAAGCAATAAATAAATAAATAAAACAAATAACAGGTCGTCCTTTACAAATTGGTTTCTTTTAAAACTAGTTGTCAATTTTACCCACCATGATTTCATCACAGTATAGCAACTTGCAACACACTATATACAGGGTGTTTGGTCGAAGATGTAACAAACGAAGAGGGCAGATTCTACAAAACATTTGCAACAAAAAACACTATATATACCATGGGTCAATTCTCAATAGTTTCGCCACAATATTTTTTTTTGTTATTTTCCAAGGTACGTCCATTTTACTTTAAAAAATCGATTG
>KZ651309.1:93588-111379 GCA_001010745.2 Gerris buenoi | reverse complement strand
TTTTTTTTTTTTTTTTTTTTTAAACTGTGAAAAACATTTAAAGAAGAAATTGTATGTATAGTATTACCTTATTTGTATGGATAAATTAAAAGTTTGTATATGTATACATTAATGGTACAAAAAGCGTCCTAAATCTGCGTCAGTCCTTCACAGTCTCAAGAAGTATATGTTAAGACAAAACATGCCTAGTTCTCAGTAAGAAAGGGTAAATTAAAAAATGCCTCGGCACTAGCGCCCTTCAACTAGACTTGACACTAAGCAGATTTCCTTCAACCCTACAGCCCTTTTTAGAATCTAAAAACACCAAACAGGATTTTTTCAGTGGAATAATCGTAAGAACTATCTTATTATACAGCTTCTATATACTCTAAAATTATATTAACTCTTGTAGATCGTTATGTAAAGAAGAAGGAATTATTCCTTAATAATTATTTTTCTTACATTGTTTTTACCTCATAAATATTATTTAAATTTTGCTTCCGAGCTTACCGAAAGGTAACGGAAGCTACGGATCGTTCTGAAAAACGAAAAATATCCCAAAACATAAATCTGTTTCAGACATCAGAGAACAGTCTATAGAAATCAGGTCTGTCTATCGGTCTGTCGCTTAACTTTTGTGGACCAACATATCTTAAAAACTTTTTAACTGATTTTATGTCAATTTGAATGGTATATGTCATAAATAGCCCATTGTTGGTCTCAAAGTTTCAACCTTATGCACTCATTTGTTTCTCATCCGCATGCGCACAAACATACATTTATGTACACCTATGCTATGCCAAACTAAACTTCCATGACACCTTCATTCAAGCGTCTACGATACATAAATTATTGTTCAAACCTTAGGCTGTGGTGCGTTCTAGTTTAATATTACATCCTAGTGACTTTATAAATACATTAAATTTATTTTTTATGGTAGACCATGGCTGTATCGTACTTAAACCATTGCAAAGAAAAGAAAAAAAAAATCTTCATTATATCAACACTTACACATCTTATAATATCCTAATCCCTTTCTTTAAGATTTTTATGTTTTCCTGCCACAAGAAAAAGTTATTTATTTCATCTGTTCTTTTCTCTTTAGAGGTTAATCTTTAACTGCATGTTTCATTGCAGACATATGCATTAATGGTGCAGTCCGCAGATGCACCAGGATGCATTTCTTCTTATCTTCAGGGCTCATATAAACTGCAGTTATCTTGTCTCTTGAATTTATGTTTTTTTAACGTAGCAAATATTACTTCCTCTTAGTATAAACTTCTATAACTCAACTGTGCCGCATCTGTGACTTCATTTATTAGTGTACATTCATGTATATGTACACAATTGTACAAAGTTGATGACTGTTATAAAGTGGTTGTTTTATTTACAATATTAAAGTCAGTCAACTCTTAATTACTTTCTTCTATTAGTTCCATGTGCTGTTACAAATTTGTTTAAGCACGTCTGCTTTATTTATATCGTTAAGAAACAAAAAAGCAGTAATTTAAATTAGAAACAATAAAGTTAAATTACATACTTTTATGATGTACCGCATTCTTTAATTTAAAACATTGTCATTAATAATGTTTAACAGATATAACTAGATTGTTCTGTAACTAGATTTTTTTAGCGACTAAAAATCCAATCACCAACATCGCTTGTTCGATTCTCAGACAATTAAGACATGGAGTAGACTGACCGCAATGATGCGTGAAGTGAACTTCACGCTTATCATGTCGAACCTTTAAAGCTGTCGACCGAGACTTTGAAAGAATGAAGACTAACGCCCAGACTGACAAAAACATTTAAGTTATCATTGAAGATATATTATTTCACTATTTTTAGTCATAGAATATAATTAGATTTTTTTAGTTTTATAAATACAATCTCTAACTTACTTAATCTCAAGCTTGGCAACTAGCTACTTCTTTATTATAATGCCAGTGTTGTCGTTGTCCAATGGCGATAAATACATTACTAAATTTATAAACATAGATCTACCAATCAATATAACAAAATTTTATTCATTTTATTTAATTTCTGTTCCCACTTTCCATTTTCTTGTAATAATTTACAATTCTTCTTTTTTTGTCAAATTCAAGTATGTCTCGGATCGTGATCTTATTATTTTTAACAACATTTTACTATTTAATTGTGTAAGAAAGTCGTCTTCAATAATTACTCAATATATTTTAAAAACATGACAATTGGCATGCGTCAAAACATTTAAAAAAAAAAAAAAATAACAAGTCGTCCTTTACAAATTGGTTTCTTTTAAAACTAGTTGTCAATTTTACCCACCATGATTTCATCACAGTATAGCAACTTGCAACACACAATATATACAAAAAACAATCTACATACATAAAATTAAAGTGTTGTCTGTAATAAACAGCTGTTTGCAGGTTAATTTTTTTGCACAAAAAAATTAATTAATGATACATAATGTAGTCCTGATAATTTTTTATGATCAAACTTTAGTTTAGTAATTTATTTACTAAACTAAACTTTTACTTATTTTATTTACTGGCTTGCCCTGTGTGACAATTTCCACTGATTCCTCGGATGAACCCTGTGTGAAGGTTAGTTTATAATAAAATTATAGATAAAATGGTGAGTACTAACAAATTCCATAAATTTGTTTGATAAAATTATCATATTTGATTCTTTCTTATTGGACCTGTTATATAAACGATGATATAAAATCGTCTAGTGCTTACCCCTTTCATAGTTTGTCGTGTGTTTATTGACATATGTAAAACAGGAGTACTTTTAAAAATATCAATTTTAACATCTTTGGACGGAAAATATCTTGTTTAAACAACCCCTTTTTCAGTTTTACTTATAAGGTTTAATGAAATCACCCCTAAAGATCTACGAAGGGGGAAAGAAGAAAAAGTCTACTATGACACAAAACCAATTTAAATTACTAAGCTAACGATATAAGTAAATAAATATATATTTAGCTGTAGATAATGAAGTACAGCAAGTTCTATGGATGTTCTAAACTCACATGTTTCAGTTTTTTGTGGTTCCTTACTCACATATTACATGAAACAGGGGTTCTTGCTGACAGGTAGAAAGACAGGTAGAATAATGTCTATGTTACATTAGACCGAAAGACAATCATGTTATTAGTATTCAATGTACGCATCCTTAATTAATTAACTAATAAATACCTTGTTTATAAAACAAACTAAGTTTGTGTTTATTTGTTTCTTTTTCTAACTAGCTGATTCTGTGTTTTACTGCTTCTTCAATGTTACCCAAGACATTGACCCAGGTCATCTGTTTTCTATTCAAAGATCTAGGACTCTTTCTTTATTGTCTCTGTTTTTAATTCCTTCTATACTGTTCAAGACTTTTATTTTTTTTATTTTTCTCCTCTTCACTCAGTTACGTTATTTAAAACCACTTGAATCTTAAAGCCCATTCACATTCACCTAATGCATGTATCTTTATTTAAAAACGTCTTCTTGAATCTCTCACAAGATAATAAACGGCATAGTTTGTTACTTAAAGTACAACTGATAAATATGTGACTGTATAAGAAGAACTGTGATATTCATTGTCTATTCCCAAATCAGAGTCTATTATATAATATGCATATATTGCATACACACATCAATAAATATGTGAAATGGTTTAAAACGGACTTAATTCCAGGCTACTTTTAAGATATTTCGACTAAATAATAGCGCAAATTACTTGTGCAAAAGACGTTTAAGATACTTGCTACGACTTAGTCACATCCTTTTTTAATATATCTCAATATGGTATCATAAATGTTACAAAATCACACCATATTTAGTGCGAGCAATAAATGTATAATTAACAATTATAATGCTATGACAAACGTTATACTAGTGCAGTTACTTCATCACACCTCTAATAGTTTAGAAGTTACTTGGCGATTACCATTTACTTATCATTTTTAAAAATGAGGATTACTTTATAAGTATAGTTACTAACAGAATAACTTATTAAAAACAGAAATGGTACTTAGTATTTATAAAATTTATACTTTACTATCAAAGTTGTTTGCACAAGGTTGGCATTTTAAAAATGTAAGAAAGTCGTGTAAATTATTTTAAAAATCTATAACACATTTTTTAATTGTAAATAGTAATTCCGTCGTAATCCATAGTTAGAAAACTTTTTAATTTTGTAAAATAATTATTTCCATAATAAGGAATACTATTTATTTATTGGCCTTAATCCGTATTATCACGGTCACAATTATTAACTATGGTAAAAAAATATGATTGCGAAATAATGTTTCCTTTCTTTATAATTAATGGCTTAGGCTAAGCCATGCATTACTCGAATGTATTATTCCTTTTTTGGATTCATGCTTATTATTATTACGCTTCTATATTCGGTCCACATTCATTCTTCTAATATATGGAATTTGGAATAAAGTTTAAAAGTTGTATTTTTTGTTTTGGTAATCACTTTGTTTTTTTTGGAACGAAGTTCCTTATGGCACGTTCTGGAGCCCGGGAGTGAATCCGAAAAAATAACCGTCATGAAATCACCGTCACGCAAAATCCGTCACGAAATCTGCCGATAGCGATAACTTGAGTAAAAGATCACCGAGTTAGTTGAAATTTTGTACACATGTTCATTTTACCATGACCAGGCTGAGTTCGTTAGAAAACGTTATCCGCCCATGCGTTCACACGCAACACTAGCGTAAACGTAAGCTTCAAAAAGACGGGAAAAATGTTATTAAGGAAGCCTGTTCCTTGACTTGTTTTGTTTATTTTTGTTATAAATGTCAAATGTCACATTGGTTTTTTAAATATATAAAAATGATTTTCTTTTAATTTTGCCTTAACTCTGCTAGGTACAAACAGTTCGTTACTTTTAATTATGTCTCTTTTCTAACTCCGCCATGTATAAGTAGTTAGCAATGTATACGTGTACTTAGAAGTGTGATTTTATCATTTATATTTAATGAAAAATGTAAGGAACTTCGTTCCTACCGGGTGTCCCGCGATACCAGACGTATTTTTTTTCTTTCTTACGAAATATTCCAAGAAACGCTACTCTTAATATTTTAAAATTCATTTTTTAAAAAAAAAATTAAATAAATAAATTACAATATACTTACTCATTATTGGTGTGTTTTTACATTATACAATAAATCCACTTTTCTAAATGGAGAATATATGAAGATAAACATAACAATTCATCCTTTGCACTTAATATATTTAAAGTACCTACTTACGTTTTTATGGCAATTTTTATAGTTCATGCGTTTTTATTTTTATTTTTTTAACTTTCCCTTGAAGTACTTCTTCTATATGGCCATTTATTATGTAATTATTATATTACTTACATAAACCTACTTTGATTGAAACAGACGACAGGTGAAGGATTCATTAATGCTCCAAAATCTCTACGTGAAATTTTTTCAGACAGCCATGTGCACATTATCTCTTTCTCTTTATTCATGTTTATTTACTCCTTATATTAGAAGAAATCCTTAATTATTGCAATAATTATTAAAGAAAAAAATTGCTTCTTTTACATTCTGTGAACTTAAAGATATAATTTGCTTGATTATAATATATCTACAAGACTACTAGCGGTTCAATTCTTCTTATTCCCCCCTCTCTCAATTAAATGGATAGACAGTAGTAAAGTTATATAGGATTGACAAGTTGTTGCACTGGAGCGTTTTCTTTAGTTTGTGTTTTCTTGGTTTTCTTCTTTGGTTCTTTGGTTTTTGTTTTCAGTGCAATCTGTATTAAGGCTACACAACTACACTTTTGTAACACAATACTTGTAACTTAATAATTATTTTTTAAGTTGAGTGTGTTTTGTAACACACACAACTTTTGTAACTTAATAATTATTTTTTAATTTATAATTATTATTAATGGAATAATTGATCGAAGAAATAGCCCTTACACTGGTAGGCCTGCACTCTAGAGGAGAAAAAAACGTGATTTTTTTCAACCTAAAGATTCAAACGTCAAACAATGTCAGATGCCAGTGCAACAACTTGTCTATTCTATATAGCTTTAGACTTTAAGACAGTAGCTGAACGATATTTTGCCGCTTTAAGTTACCTTCTTTTTTTCACTGGACGATAAAGCAATGTGATTTCATTTACAACTGACATATTTTTAATAGAAACCAAGCCGCAATATTGAAACATTAGATAGTGTATATTGAAGTTTCGGCGAACTAAAAAAACAATTTCATACTATCTTTGAAATTAACAAAACTATAATAGCTCTTACAAGTAACATAAGTCTGATTGACAGTCGGGCGAAAAAAAAATTAAAGGATATCCATCGACTTTTTTTCACTCTGCGTCTGTGTTTGTATGTATATTTTTTATTACTGAGAAATAAGTCTACATTTAAATTTTGGGTTATACTTTTTTTAAACAAATGAAGTTTCAGTCAAGACATCTTCCAACTCAATTAGAAAGGTCGAAGTTTCTGATGAAGTTTAAACATTTAAGACTTAAGAACGTGTGTTAAAATAAAAAAAAATAAAAACCGCAAATGGTGTCTGTTAAAAAGAGAAGTAAAGGTACGGTTGCTATAATAGGCCTCACAGGATGATGTTTGGTAATGTAGTTGGGGCCAGCCTGTCATACTCCGGCTGTATTATGACTTTACTGAATGTATATGTGGGACTGACTTCGTCTCTTGATTTCTGTATTACAAATATGGAAGTTGAAAAAAAAAAAAAAAAAAAAAAAAAAAAAAAGTTTCACGTGTCAGATTGACATTGTAATGATTCTCTCAATCTATCATTGATGTGCATCAATACTTTTTATAAGTCTACGTCTTTCGTTTAAAAGTTTTAATGAAGTTGTAACTTAGCTTTGTTTTACGAGGGAATAATTTATAGATCTTTATTTAGATATTTTACAAGGGCAATAAACTTGAATTATATTGGATATTGTCCACCGATTAAGCAATCAACAATTTAAGCGCATAATAACTGTAAATTTTCATAGCTGCTTAACATTGGTTTGCTATTATACCAGAAAAAAGCAGTAGAAGAAAATCTATTAAAAGCTAAAGAACTTAGCTGTTTCTTTAATTATTTCAGAAAACCACCTCAAGTAATTTAATTGGTTTATCATCAACCATTGGAATAACTTAGTTCATGAGATTATCTAAGCTCAAAACGTTATAACTTTTTATCTATTCTTAGGGTTTTATTTTATTATTTGAAAGAAGTATATTTGTGTGTGATTGGACCCACAAATTGTGTGCATATTGCATGCGTCAGATGGTCCTTCAGGGTCATGAATGTGATGTAAATTTTCTTATCCACGATTCGTCTAAAGAACATCAGCCACGAATGCGGCAAAAATAGCTAAGTAAGGACTTGTTGCGAAAAAAAATTTTTATCAAGCACGAACACACATGTTTCTTCTTGCGTATGTGTCAATTTTGAAATTACCCTCTCTAACTTTCATTCAAAAAAGAGAGGACGCTTAATTAAATGATCGCATTGAATTCTGGAGTTTTCATTAGATTAAGTCTTCCTGCTTCTTCCCTCGATAAAAGTTCACCAAAGAAGACTTAGCAGACAAGATTAAGTTCTTATTGTACTTAAAAGAAACTAAGACAACAAAACAGTGTTAATACATTTTAAAGAAAGTACAAAGGGCATTTGGAACAATGGCCATGAAGGCTTTAAAAAAGTAATTCAAGCAAGAAACCGTAAGTATTTTAATTCTTCTGTACCTCGAACCTTTCGCCCGGCACTTCTGACATGTCTTGGAATCTTAAACTACTCTATTGTTTTTCTAAAAAAAAATAAAACATTTTTAAAAGTTGTCGGCTTGAATTCTTGAAATAAATGTCTCCTAAGACAACTTCAGTTATTTTTATTTATTTTTTTTTTTTTAGAAATATGTATTGTTAAGAAGAATACAAGACAAAAACAAGAAGAAATAATGGTGTATGCGTTTCCTTCCTTTTGGCCTAAAACTTCATAGTTCTTTACGACAAATTTCTTTAAAATAAAAGATTTCTATGGTTTCAAAATAAGTATGAAATGAGCCGGTCTTATTACAAGTAGAACAGGAAAGGTGATTTCCTTTTATGCACTTTTAATCTTTTTACAATTTGTGTGCTTTGCTTTTGTGATGTATATATATGTACATATATAAAAAAAAAAACTAAAAATATAATGTATATTTTGTAGAAGCTTAAAAATACAATGATGCAACTGTATTTTTATTGGATATTTAGTAACACACCTTTTTTTTACTATAAAATCTTACAACTTACTGATAATAAAATAGCTTTAAAAAATAGTAATAGAGGGTGGCGCCTCTTCATATAAAAAAGGGGTAAGACATGTTTGTAAAACAGACCTGCTTCTCTGCTATTCTCATATTCTGCATATTTGCTTTAAACAAAAGAACTGTAAGCATGAACTAAGCTTTATAGTAGGTCGTCAAAAATTGTTAAATTAAGGGATTAAAAAACTATACATTGAAAAGAGAGTAATTGATTTATAATACACGATACTTTACTTAACCGTCAATACCTAACATAAATCTAACATATATAACACAATATCTAACATATATAAGAGACCTTTTTAATCAACATTTCAAGGTGATTAATTTTGATCCTGAGATTTTACTCCCTTTGACATTGATATTAGGGATCGGCAACTTTATCAACGTGATCATCCGTGTGAATCATTAGCTTAAGGTGGCAATCTAAAAGAATAAGTTTAGTTTGTTGTATCTATACTAATTGACTGATTCACTAACTAAACATCTGAACTTGAACTTAGTTTAGTTTATTGCTTTGAAACCTGGAGAAGCATCCAGAATCCAGTAGTGGAGTGGAACGTCGGAATTTTGCACTCTTTAAGACACTATCTTCACCAAAATAATCTAGATTAATATTAATCTCCATTGGTGGTCTAATAACCAGATTACAAACAATTTAATTACACATTAAACGAAGCTGTTTACAAAACTTTTCATATTTAGTTAGTTTAGGTTTGGTTTCGCAAAAAATAGATAAATAGTTAAACCAATCACCTTTCTTGAAAACTGTTATTTTGACTCGTGATTTAAAGAACTGAAAGATGAATGGACTAAGATAATAGGCTAAGGATCTTTTATTACGTAACTTTTTCATAGGCCCTTTGAGAAGGAAGGATCCTTATCCTCCTTCCTTGTGATCCTTTCTTGTAAAACTTATTTAAATATCTTTTTTTTTAAAGCCCTAAGGGATTTCTATCAAGATTAATACCCTTTCTTCAAAATGTGTAGCATGAAAGCAAATTAGAATATAGCTAAAAATATATACATGTATATATTATGCAATATTTGTTTATCTATTCTTGTCTTATGAAGTTATTATATTATACCGTGAAGGTTGTCTTGATGATTTAAAATGATGTTCTTCTTATACTTGAGGTCCTTTTTTTAAAAAAGTTTTACGGTATTATGTTTATGATCCAAATCTAATGTTTACATCCTCTATTCTTTTGTTATCTATTTAGTAGATGTAGTAGGCATCACTAAAATATATCTAATGTCTTCATCCAACAATGTTCTATTTTCGTGAAACATGTTTTATCTTCCTTGTATCTTTTTATAGAGGAACACATTTTTTTGGATTCTCTGATTAACACCTTTACTTATCCGTATATGAGAATCCGATGTAATTACCACACGATTTGGATGATTCCTACACACTATTTGATGTTATTCTAATCAGTTATGTTCATAAGATTGTAAAAAAGATTAACTTAATTTTTTTTACACATTCGTAATCTGATTAATATTTATAATTTAATAGTATTATAAGGCACAAATAAAATGATCGATATAATGCATAGAAAGGAAGCTACTAATCTTACTCATATAATATTTGTTTAAACTTGACTTCGACAGATTATCCATTCGATTTAAACTGTCCATATTCAAGTAAATATTATAAATTTAAATAAATAAGTATTGTAATTTTCCATATTTTAATTTTAAATTATTTATATGCGTATAGTAGGTAGAAGTGTCTATTAAAATTGGCGTTTTATGAAAATATTCTTTATAAATATAAATATAGTTTATTATAAATATATATAAACAATTCTTTCGATTTAAATGCATATGAGTTTATTGAGAAATGTTTAACTACATTGATCTTTTCCATAAGCAATTTTGATACTTCCTTCTGTTTTTATTCACACTTAATTTATTTATATTAATTTTATTAACTGCATCAACTCTTCTTCTGTTACATATATTTATTTTTCTTTGCTCTTCAAAAGTAAATTAGAAAGTTGGAAAATCGTAGGAGTTTAACATGATTTAGGGGATCAGAGCTGTAAATTTAAACCTAGTTTAAAATCCAAATTTTAGTTATAGATTAAATCCATATAGAAATCACCTAATATATAGTTTCAGTTTCACCCAGAGCTCATGACAGAGTCAAACGCACAAAAAATAGCGGAAATTATTCTAAAATGGTGGTATTCAGTTGAATACCACCAATCTCATAAAAAGGTATAACTGGAGCGAATTTAAGCTCAATAGAAGACGAAATAGTTAATATTTTGAGTTCAAGATCAAAAGTCGATATTTTCAAAAAAAACTGCGACAGATATCAAAACGTAATTTAGAGGAAAACTGAATTATTGTTGCAACTTTCAGCGTAATCAGTTTTTTTTTTTTTTACGAATTTTGAAATTTTTTCTAACTCTGCAAAATGGGTTAATGACATCACAAATTTATGATTTTCCAGGTGGCACAACTAGATTTAAGGACTGATTTTTGAATCAAGTTTTAACTCTCTAGCTTAAAGTTATGTGTGCTGACAACTACCACATACATATGTATATAATGTATTCACAGACAGGCATCCAGCTAAATACCTCTTAAAAACTCCCAAAGCGGATAATTTTGTTGAAATCTCGGTTTTGGATTTTTTTTTGGGGTGAAAACCATACTTTATCTTATTGTTTTATTTTTTGGTTTATTGTTTTGAAAACTATACTGATCTAAATTTTCATTTGGTCGTTGTTAGGGTTAATAAATAAATAATTTTATTCCTTCTACTTTTCCTTTAAAAAACAGCTATATTTTGCCCTTACTCACAGCTTCTTCAGGCTAGTAACATAAATATTATCAATAAAATTATTTATTTATTAACCCTAACAACGACCAAATGAAAATATAGATCATTGATATTATCCCGTGCACTCCTCAAATCCGTAATTCGAGAAACTTATTGTGGAAAGTATAAAAATAAATGTTAAACTCCACGTTGCATTAGCATCCGTTCAGTTCCCTTTTTGGGTTTTTCGAAGCGCAGTGTTTTCCCCAGTTTTATCTCATCTCCATGACAGGTCTTAGTTTATTTTCTTCTCTTGATTCTTCAACCATCAGCCTGCCGGAACTAAGCCTAAAATAAAAATTCACATTATATATAGGAGATTAAAAACAAAACAGTGTTGCCCTCTTATATTTTAGTAATTCTGTTTTTGGTGCCCAAACTAAACATTCTTTGAATTCTTTCTGTACTGTACAGTCCTTTTTTTTAATAGATTAAAAATAGGTCTATGTCTAGTTTTTTCCCCCTAGGCTGTTTTTTAATTGTCATATTATGTGACATTGAACCTTGTCCATATAACGTATAATTATAATATTGTAAGAACATAATATGCAATTGCTATAATTATCATTCACTTGCTGCACTTATTAAACAAGAACAATATATAAGTTAAATAGTTTATTAAGTAGATATAGATCGTATTTGAGATCTAGCGTGTTAATATCTTAAAGCAACCGCTAGTTTTCAAAGCCATTCTCCTATTCTCGATCTTTTTAATTACATACTTAAGCTATTATTCTATAAGGAATAAGGAAGTAATATAACCCGCGATATCATGTTATTACTTTTATAACTGTTACTGGTTTATAATAATTATCCCCCTGTCAAATAACAACTTATGGCATTTTAAACCTAAATGTTATGCACTTTATATCTAATCGTTCTACATATAAAACCATGAAATTGGTTTGAGAATTTAAAACTCTTTAATGATATTGTATGTGATAAGAAAAAAATGTTTTAAGGCATATATCAATATAAAAGATGATATATTTATTACGTTTTTTGATACTGAAGTCATGAGTTATTTTTAAATTGAATTTTTAATGTTGGTTGTGCATATGAGTAATTATTAGCTATTTTTCGTCTTAATATTTATTATCTTCTAATTTATTTTAGATTCATCATGAAGTTTTAAATTAATTCTGATATGGTTTTAGTATGATATAGTCCTCTTAGTTTCTCACTGGTTAAAAATAAGTTTATCTTTTTTATTATTATCTCATTTATTTAACTGAATGACTGTATATTACAGTCTTCCTCCTTGTTCCTCTCTTCATTTAAAATTATGAATGACTTTAAAACGAAGATGTGTTAAAAATGTTTTTAAGAAAAAAAACGTGTTTATTATCAAAAAACTAAATTTAATCTTTAGGTTAAGTGTCCATCTGAGACTTTTTAGTATCGAGACTCGCTCTCGAGATTGAAATCGCTAGTGGACATGGGGCTGAGACTAGTCTCGGAGACTCGCCGACTCTCCGAGACTTGGGAGAGGCTGATGTTGCTCTCAAGTGGATAAGGTTCTGAGACTAGTCTCGAGACTAGCTCTCGAGATTTAGTCTCAGATGGACACTTACCCTATACTAAGTCTACCTGCAAGTGACGTATTGACAATTTCACATGGTATTTCTTATCGATATTTAACTGGGTCAATATTTTCTGATATTGCGGGTTCATTAATGACAAAGAGAGCTGAAATACCATATTGTTTTCCAATTTCCAATACCATACTGTATACTGTATATCCGGAGAGTATGTATATTATTATTATTTACTTTTTTCCCTCATAAAACATATAGGGTCTCAACCAAGCGCACCTCCACCTATTTCTGCTGTCGGCCGTTCTTTATCTTTCATTTTAACTAGGCATCGCGTGGTTCTATGATTGAAGCGAGCTAATAGTAGTAAATATGTGTATATGTTTTAAATATCTTTATTAATTTATAGCGGTGTCGCTGTTGGTTATTTGCAAAAAGTGTTCGCCTCATTGAATAGATAAAGTTAACATTTTTTTGCGTCCTCAAATTCCATTCAAATTATGATGCGCACATTTACGCGAGCGTTGCGCGCGAACGCTTGGGCAGACAACGTTGTCCAACAAACTCGTCCTGAGCATTGGTAAAATGAACATGTGTACCAAATTTCATCAAAATCGGTCAACTTTCACTCAAGTTATCGTCGTACGTTTCAGACACACAGACACGGAGCATATTTCGTTGAATGTAAGAAGCTCGCTGACGCTCGCTTACTCGCTTCAATTATATGGACTTCTTCATACGTCTCAGTATTGTCCGATCTTTACCATGTTTGCTTGCACCTATCTCTTCCTGCCCTGACGGTTCCACCCTAGGCTTGTTTTTCGATGGATCTTTTTCATAATACTTACCCATTTCTCATATTTTATGGGAATAATTTGGTAAAGATATAATGAAAAACTATTTCCAAATAAGAACTGACTAGTCATTTGGAAAAAAAAAAAACTGGTTAGCTGAGTGATGAAGACTATTTAATATAACTAATTGAATATGTAGGACGTTAATTATCATGAAGTAGGATGTAGGTACTTGACCTGTTCCACCATAAACAAAAATATGTAAGCCTGAACATGAAAGGTATTCTACAGGTTATTCCCTACCTAACTATACCCTCAGCTTTCAGCTTCATAACCTAGGATAACCTTACCTTCATCTCCCCGACCCTACTGTTTAGAATTTAATGGCTTTATCCTGTTCGTAATTAACTTTTTTAATTAGTCCCATTAATAGAGAAAGACAGAAAGATAATTAAACTCTTCATAGGTAAAGAAGCAAACTATCTGAGTTTCAATGCATTTTAAGTAGATGCATGTTGAATTAATAATATTAGGAGCCAAATTATGTAGAAAAAAATGTCCTTTAAATTTGAAGGATAAATGTAATTTTTTAAATTATGCTAGTTGTTTAAATTAGTTGTTTTACAGGTGCTTTTGTTATATGAATTTTGAAAGACATAAAAAAATAATCTGTCAATTAATGTGGCGCCTCACATCCTAAATTTAGGGGTGCTAACAAAACAAATCCTAAACTCTCGTGTTTATCTGTTGCTCAATTGGTGCGAACCATATCATAAAAACTATTCGTTTTAAAATTCGTTCATTGTTGGTTCTATACAAGTTTCAACCTTTTGCGCCATTTAGTTTCTCTTCCACCACTATACATATAATGTGACCATTCGTCCAATAATAGGATACGAGGAAGCTGCGTGTACCACTCAAATTAGCAGATTATTTTAATTAAGGTTTAACTTGGAGTCTCATCTAGATTATTTAATTGAAACCCATTCTTCATTATAAGCAAACAAATGTGGCTACTTGGTTAGTTTATTTAATTACCTAAAACCTTGTTTGTGGTGAGTTATGCTTTCTTGGTTCTATTTCCCCCTCATAGATTTATTTGTTTTTGTTCGACTCTACTATTCTGAAATAGAACAATTTTCTTTTTCCCTTCACTACTTTGTTTTGGAGTTAGAAAGTGATTCATATGATTTTTTTTCTCCTGCAATTTCCGACAGATTCATTAATAGTAAAAATATTGTGAAAGAGAAATATTTTACTACAGTATTTTTACTCTTATGCTTATCTGCACCAGAGTCAGCTGAGTATGTTTAAGGAAACACAGGCAGGTCAACAGGCCTACTTGGCTCCTATCCAGTACTTCATTAATTATAATGTTTGTTATATTTCCTTGTTGATTCTAAAATCTTTTCTCTTCTCTAAAGGAAAACTCGTTTCGGTCAAAATTAGTGTCGAGCTGCAATGTTAATTTGGTATCAAAATGTATAAAAACTGATCAAATAAATAGATGATTAAATTAATGATATAAATTAGACTGCCAATTTGACTGGCGCATAGCTTCCTGGCGATCGATTATTATTGGAGACGGATCGGGCCATGAGATTTGAATCTGTTTAGATTCCCAGGAGGACGCACTTAACTTTAAATTTGCGCAAACTGTTGGAATTTATATGGGACTATCTTTATCTTTGGGCTACTATAAAAAAAACTATTCAAATTTCATCAAAATTGGATGAGAGGTGTTTAATAATAAAGGTGTTAATATAAACGTGTTTTTAAGCATGCGGAAGAGAAAGGAATGAGCGTAGAAAGTTAAATGTAATATTTAGGACCTCAATAATCAATTGATAAAGGCTTACCATCTAAATGTCTTTAAATTCGGACATGTAGTTTTAAGATCGTTTTTTAAGAATATTTTTTGTCAAAACAGGCAGACACGAGACCATAATGTTTTCTAATGTCTAAAACGTATTTTCTGTCTAAGATTTTTTTCTATTCGGAAACATTAAAAAATTCTTTCTTCAGAATTATCACATCGCTTACGTTACCTTTTGTAAACTCGGAAGAAAAATCTGGTCTAAAAATAAAACATACCTACTAGCCCTTTGAGTCCCATTCTTATGGTTTCTTCTTTCTGATTTCTGGGATGTCTGCCCCAATTTATTGGAGTATTACCTCCCATTTAAATGAAGGATAATATCCCATATCCCATGTCAATGCGCATACATTGAGAACAAGAACGGCATTGAAATAAGAACATTTCGTACTTGTGGCTTCGACATTTATTATACCACATTAGCTAGGATAGAAGAATTTTTCAATCTTCCCACTGACAACTAAAAAAACAATGACCTTTCCTTTCTTACTGAAATTCTGTTGTTCTCGTGGTATATTGTTTGATTCAATTAAATAGTCTTATCTTAGTTTAATATAAATACAACATCGATGAGAATTTTGAAATAGTAGGTATACCGTCTGAAAATAAAAAGTATCAAATTAATTTTAGGAACAGACTTCAGAAGAACTTTATCAAACCTCAATTATTCGATTGAACGCAAAGCAATCAAATATGTCGGCAATTTAGTCGTATTATCTCTACGAGTTACCACTCTTGTTTGTGAATAATGATAATGTACTAGTTTCGCTACTGTTTCCTCTGTTTAATGATTTACAATTGCCAGTAAAAAATGTATCAATGATAATTTGATAAGTGTTTCGAGTATGTTTAAGTGGGGGTACGCCTACCTCATCTGCACCTCGGCCCATCTGGTTCCCTTTTTTGATAACGCACATGTCGTATATTTTCCAACATCGTGAAGGAAGCAAATGCTTCCTCTCTGATAAGAGACTTGTGTATGATTCTAGTGTAACATTTCGTTATTACGTTTAGTTATTTTTAGTTCCGGGGCTAATGAACCTATTTAGGCGAACACTCTTGGTCTTTTAGTTTGAAATTTTAAATGAAAATTTATATTCAAACGATGAGAGAATATACTGGATGTATATAAAAATAAGATGATTATTGACTTTTATTGGTAGATATTGATGTCTACTTTCAAGTACTGGCATATTATATTATTTCTCTTTCTAAATCTATTATTTATTTTTACTTTCAAGTCCATTTCTTTCCGGAAAATATCAAATGGTTAGTTCGCCCATTGTAATTTTAGGACATCATATACTTGTACCTCTAAAAAAGAGGGGAAAAATTATTAGGAAACAGTTAAAACCTCAATTTCGTAAAAAATGGAGATAGTGACCTTTACCTCCCATACACATAATTAACTTAACCCTCTCTCTCTTACCTTACAATATCTTTAGCTATAGACATGAATTAATTCTACAAAAGTGTTCAGAAAGTTTACGAATGTGGTTTTAACTGTTTTCTATAATAATTCTATTTTATACGAGGTAAAAATAGTAATACAATGAATTATTTATTGTTCCAGGTGCCTCCCGATTCTTCTCTTAGCTCTTATTACACATATACAACAGACTTACTCGAAAATTGTAAGTATATTTTTTGTCAACAATATTTATTTATAATGATTTAATATGTTTTAAATCAAGATTGGTCTGATTTTCTGATATACATACTTGAAAAATAATAATTTATCATAACTAAATTTAGATCTTCCGGAGGTTTTAGTATATGAAAACGTCTCGAACCAATTGAACTATTAAAGGCATCATTCTTAAGGGTTTGTCTCATTATGAGGTGCTCTAGTTTTAGCAACTGATTAATGACAGTTTTTAATGTTTTGCATCAAGAGCAACTCTTAAAAGAATAATCCCTGCAGTGAGTTCAAAATTCGAAACACAGGATATGTGGATATGTTCATCTTCAAAACAAGCAATATCAAATAAAAGTCGTCTCGGTCAGGACACTATTCGATTATATAAATGCTTAATAAAATTTATATAAATTAAATTATTACTATTATTTTCTTTTTAAATCAATTTAAAAACAGTAATAAAAAAATCATCAAATGGTATTCGAACTTTAAAACTTTTTAAATAATTAATAATCGGTTATTATTGACCTATAATTTAGAACCCAAGATAAACATGTTAACATAAATGAAACAATTAGTTTGTGGAGATGAAAGGAACCTTTTAATGTTTGTTTGATTTGTAATAATAATAGGTTTTAGAGGGACTCAAGGGATAATTATAATATTCGAATTGCTTTCGTGAAAGATCGAAACCGATCTATGAAATGAAAAACTATCTTCTAACCTCTCCCAGGAAATATCACGCACGTTACTGCACGGCCCTTCACATAATATTCTTTCAGTGAACAAACAATTACTCATTCGTGTATGATATGAATCTCATTATATATATATATATA
>KZ651309.1:40904-90893 GCA_001010745.2 Gerris buenoi | reverse complement strand
TTTTTAAGACCTCCTGAGTGGTTTTCAGCATGACGTATGTATGTGTGTTATCATCGTAGCGCCCAAGATATTTAACCTAGAGAGTTGAAACTTGGCAGAAAAATTTGCCCATGCCTGTAATTGTGCCGCCCGGAAAATCAACTTTTACCGCCATCTTGAACCCAGTTTGCTTAGTCAGCAAAAATTTAGAAAAAACGTAATAAATCGAAAATGGTCCTGATCGAGTTGAAATTTGGTTCGAATGTACCTCTCTGTATGATAAACAAGCCCATCAAATTTCATTTTGATATTGGCCGCCATTTTAAAGTTATAAATTTTTGAATTTTTAAACTTTGACGGTTAATAATACTGAAATTACACATAGGTTTTTGACTTATAGCATATTGTTGGAACCGGAAAAAAATTAAGGAACAAATATAAAAAAAAAAAACGATGAAATTCTATTAATTCGTTTAAAAGTTATAAGTGAATATAATTATTTATTAGTGCGATAATTTTGATGACGTCAAAGTTTGTTTACATCTGTCAAAATACCGACAATTCGTCAAATAATTAAATAAAATTTAGTTTTTAAAATAATTTTTTTTTTTAAGAATGATAATAAATCAGTCTAATGCTGCTTCCTCCTGCTGCGAAGCAGCAGGAGAGGCCATTTTAGTGGCCTCTGAAGTGAGGAAATGTTCCGAGGTACCCCGTACCCGATTTTTTAAAACTGGTCTTATTTTCGACATTTTCTTTTTTTGTATTTTTTACCTAAATGTTTAAGATTGAATGACGGGAATTGGTTCACTTAGAATAATACTATACATAGAAGGAGTGTCACTGATAACATTGAAACCAACTTTGGTTGCGATCCTTATCCGCGTTCTAAAAATTCATTTTGTAATTTGTGACGTCATAACTCTAAAATTATTTGCCTTCGGATTTATAATTTAATTTTTTATTTAATTATAATTATTGATAGTCAGTTTAGTTTATTGTAATATTTTTTTTGTGTTTTATCTTATTTTAGCTTGAAATATGCTAAAAATAATGTTTATTATATCATGACGGGCGAGTTGAAAAAAATGACGTCAGAGTGAAACGTAAACAATAACCAATGGCAGGGCTTGTTTTCTTGACGTTTGTGAGCGGGCTTTGAATAGTTACTAAAGCGTGGCCAACCTTCTCCAGCTTAAATAAAAAAAAAGAGTGTTGTTTTGTTGGTCCCCTGGTCTAAGGGACACAACCCCTCGGCGAAAGTTGGCTTCAGTCCCTTATCAGTAATTGCTTGTTGTTTTGATTCTATGCTCCTTCTATATATAGTATTATTCTAAGGTGGTTCAAAATTGGGGTAATAGGTATGTCATGGAACTTACGAAGCAAAGTAATATAAGACCAGTAATAAAAATGAACAACCATCAGTGAAAAAATTTTTTAGAAATAAATAAATTAAATGAGCAATCATGAGATTTTATTATAATATCAATATCTATAAGGGGAAGTTATGTTCGATTTATCAGATAGAATTTTTATTTAAAGGTGCTACCCCCAAAAACTCCCGCAAATGATTATTTGATTGTTTATTTTTTTTTTAGCTAAATTTTTGTCTGTGTCACGCATAACTTAACTAATAGTGTTTAGAGAGTTACTAAATTGGTACAAAAATCAGTTTTTACACATTACACATAGTTGTGCCACCCAGTAAGTTATAAACTTGTGACGTTCGACGTCCAGCCATATTACTGTCAGCAAAAATTCGTAAATAATCGAAATATTTTAACAATCATACCTCTTTATAAGAAAAACATTTCCATTAAATTTCTACCAATAATATGTGTCACCAATAATCCACTCTGTTCTCTGTTAAATTGTGAACATTTTAATACAACTAATGATATCCTTATTGATAAGATAACAACAAATTTAATTTTGCCCATAAATGTTTTATTGGGTTTTACTAGTTTTATCGTTCTCGTCTCGTTTCTCTGCTTAAAATTTAGCTTTATCTTTGTAAATTTCTTAATATCTAAATTTGTAAATAAAATCTTCTTTATAACTTCTATTAAAATATGAAGTGTACTCTTTAGAATAAGTACATTAAAATTTTCTGCATTGAAAGGACAACGGACCCCTATCGTTACTTATTGTAGTAAAAATAAATGAATAATTAAACAAGAAAGACTGTGTTTTGTTGTTAACATAATATAAAGAAGCCGCAAGAGTCGTCATTCTCCCTGACCTAGGATGTCATAAAAGTTAAAGCTGTCACATGTATTGTGACCATTAAGTCTTCACTATTATGTGTTTTCCTGTGAAGGGTCATTGCTCTTTACAGCTTGTCATTTTAAAGCTACCCTTTGTAGCAGCCCTACCTTAATGACTGTAGGTGTGAAAAGTACGTTTATCGTTTATCTACGATTGATAGGAAATATTAACATTTTATCTTTGTTTAGATGCGTAGAATGAGATTCTTTACGTACTTGTATTCATTGCGCGTGCGCGATTCATAATTCCTCTTTCGCCCCAGTGCGGTAAAAAAGAATAATTTTTCACCTTAACACACGATTAGCGAGTTTTTTTTTTACATATAACATAACTAATTTGCTGTTTGTTTAATTAAAATAACATTATATCGAGTTTTATTATATATTATTATATATTAACATATCATTACGAAAACGAGGAGAATAACCCCTCCCGAAGTAATTAATTCGGCACAAAATATAACTAATGAATTAATGTCATCTTTATCAATAGAGAAATACGAACTTACATACAGGTAGTTTATTCGATTTTTTTTTGTGTATATTTATTATTAAAATCAAACAACCGTAGATTAAGTACGGTACGCAACTCGTGCGAAAACGGAATTTTTCATTGCTCGTGTAATTTCACTACCCTCGCGTCGCTCGGGTGCAAACTCCACACTCTTATGCAAAATGCTATTTTCCGCACTAGACGCGTATTGTAATAATACCATTTCATTTCTTAGGGTTCGAAACGCTCTAAATTTTTGCAAACAAAGGCTAATATACTCCTGGACATTAACACCCTTTTATTGTCTACAAACAAGTCCTAAAGTTTGTACGGTAAGATACAGATTTATGAATTGTTAACTTATCAGAACATTTTATATGTATCCCTTATCCCTTAGCTTCCTTTAACTTAATTCTTCAAAAAGAATTTCAACAATTTATCATAATTATCAGCTCTTACGCTAGCGCTATCTTATTTTTCAAGGTAAAGGTAAAGATGAACTAAACAAAGAGTCCAGTTATGCATACACATGAGTGTCCAGTTATGCTTTTGGATGGCCAATGCGGTAGGCGAAAGAAAATTACGTGTAAAGGAAACAACCTACCAAGACTGTATTTAGCACGTAGCCCTGTGAGACATGAAATAACTCTAATTGAATATAGAATAAGTTCTGCCAACCATTCTCGGCTTAACTCATTGTTATATTTATATATATTCTACACAGACCAGCCAGATGATCTGCATACAGTCATGAAGTCATACCGAGTGACATAAGAGTTAAAAAAAAAATATAGATAATTCAAATAAATATTAAGTATTCATACTACAGTGTACTTCAGATGATATATGGCCGCTAATATAAAATTTATATGAGCATACAAAATAGATGCCATACAGATTGTATACCCATATAAAAGTAACATTGTATCAGTGAATAGCAATTTTATGTTTGACGATTGTTGTAACAATTTATAATCTAAAATTAGCAAGAGATTTTGACATCACAATTTCGGCTATCTTAGTAATTGTGAGTATAAAAAAATCAATACTGATGAACAATTAGGTACAACATTAATATTGACTATAATCTAATGTAGTCTTGTTAATAGTAGAACATTCTCATGATAGCAAACTAATTTATATCTATTTTAATATTTAATTGAACATATGTATTATGATGTTCTTCATTTAGCGTAGCTATAATATTATGTTACTCAAAAGTAACATAATAAAAGTCAAAAGCAATACCACATACTAAGCTAAGTAACATTGTATTAAAAGTAACACTGTATATATAGAATGTTCAGTAGTATAAGCATAATAGCTCACGTTTACTTTTTTGTCATGCATTAAAAGGCGAACAATATATTATGCAAACCTGCAATGTTGTTGTGTTTGGCAGTTAAAACAGCTTCCCTAAACACAGAAAAACTCCGTTTGTCGTTGAAGAGAAAAGATGCAGGCATATTGCTTATATATTTTTACTCACAATAATTAAATTAACAAAACAAGTTTTTGAAACCGGAGCTGCTTTGACGGATAATTGAAATTGAAAAGACGGCTAAGCGAGAAAGTGAAAAATAATACGGCTAATAGTAACACATTTTTATATTTTTGAATGGAGGCACAAAAGCTTATTCAAACCAAGAGTAAAACGTAACTTGGCTTATCCAGGCACTTTTTAAGTTTAATACGTAATTGACAAATTATAAATCCATAGACACACGTCGAGTGTATAGAGGGGGAAGTGTGCAGAAGAAGTAAGAGGTTGTTTTCGGCTGGTATTCCAGACGGTTAAGAGAGAAAGATGGGAAATCGGGAGACGGGGGTAATCGAGGTTCTACGTGACCAGGGATTTTGTCCTCAACTAAACTATAACTTTTTGAGTCTGTTAAAGAGGATGATGTGTTCTCTTTCTAGAGACACGCTAGAGGAAGAGCCAAGAGACAGGAGGCGGGAGGATGGGAGCCAAGCAGCTGGGTTTGGGGTGATGAAGGTGGAGGTCATGGGGGTGGTGACTGGGGACCCTGGTCACCACCTTCACACTGTTCTAGACCCTGCGGCGGCGGCGTGGCCAACCAAACCAGAATCTGCAGGTAATCACTCATTATTTACATTATAATGCTTATATGGACCTTCGATTGCCGATGAAGACGAACCTTGTTCTTGTAAACTGCAAAATATAATATGTCATTTGTGCTTGGTATAAGTTCCGATAACCTATACTCTCCTTAAAATGTCAGGCATGTAGCTCTAACCTGAGAAGAATATTGATGCTACAAAATTTGTTTTCAAGTTGAACAATTTACATTGATCAGTCATTATTGCCCCAAAGAGTCGACGAGGAAAAGCAAAAGTCAACATTTCGATTTTGCCTTCCTTTTTTTCCTTCTCACAAGATTTTGGTGTGCTCTCTTAACACCGGCGCCTTTGGCAAGTACTTAATCTGCCAATTGCAAAACCGGGCTTGGAATGGAGGCGTCAAATTGTAGTTCGATTGTTTAACTGTCAATAAAAATACAGTTTATCTACGACTTGCACTGTAAGCAGACTTTACATTGCTAATAACAGGGAGGGAAGTGTTACTTCCCTCCCTTGGGAGTAAAAAAACAATCATACCAACTTAAAAGGTATTTTTTAGGTAAATTTTAAGTATTATGTTGTTTTTTTAGCTGTTCTGTTTACTTTTTTCGGGAAGGTTACTTTAGGTTATCATACAAAGTCTTTAAATTAAAAACAAACTAAACGTAATTAAATTAAAAACGTATATATTTAGTATAAGAATTGTTATTTTAATAAATCAAGTAACTAAATATCAGTTTAAGGTGTTTAAATTGCGTGAATTTGTAGGTAAAACTTTTATATTTACAAACTTAATAGCTATTACCCATGGTGCACTAGTCGTAGATAAAATTTAATACGCAACATGGATCGAAGTATTTCTACTCTCGGGATTATCTCTCTCGGCAAGCCTCGAGAGCTAATACTACAGTTATCTCCCTCGGCAAGCCTCGGGAGCTAACTCATTTATCTCCCTCGGCCTTACGGCCTCGGGAGCTAATGAAGTTTTCTCCTTCGGCGATGCCTCAGGAGAAAACTTAACCTCGAGCCGGAAAACATACTTCTCTCCCTTGTTGCGTAAATAACTATTTCGCTCTTGTCTTCAGCTGAAGGATACCCTTTTTTAACAAAATTATTCCATTTTTTGAGTGCAGGAATAAGGGACTTTCTTATACTCAAGCCTTCATAACTTGTATTTTAACTTTAGTACTTAATAAGGGTTTAAGGTTTAAGCAGAGGTAGGTAGAATAAATTAGTTCCGTAGTTCCGTCGGTATTGGTAGTTTGAAATTTGACCTAAAAAATTAGTGATCTGCGAAAGAGTCTACTACAACCCTGGACAGCTCTTTAGGTCAAACTAAAGAGTCAAAGAACAAAAGACTGAGTAAAGAGCAGAGGTACGTTATTGATTTAACGTCAAATTAGCATTAGCATATTATACTATCAATCGATATACAAGATTACAAGATTAGCGTTAATAAACTTGTTGGTGTTGCAGGTCGAGTGATTGCTGGGGCTCAACTACACGGTACTTCACGTGCAACCTAAACCAATGTCCAGATGACAAGGACTTCAGGGCGATACAGTGCTCAGAGTACAACAAAATACCTTACGAGGGGATCAACTACGAGTAAGTAATTGTAACTATCTTATTAATTGAATATATTTTATTATTTTACGTATAAATAATTTTGTAATGTTTAGAAATAAATGTGTTATCTCCAGGAGGGACGAGGGCTAGCTTATAAGTTATAATGTTGGTCTTATTATGACCGTTCTTAAAAACGGGGATATAATGTAAAAATTGCATTTTAATTTATTAATATTTAATTTTAATATAATTTATTAAATTTAATACTAATATTAATTAATAATTTAATTTGATTATTATTGAAATCAGGTTGGTAACACTGCTTTTAAACTCCCAGCTGCGAGTTGCGAGTCATTCTAGATGTTTTGTTTACTTGTCTTTAGCTTTCGTTAAACTTTTTTCTATTTCTTTAAATGTGATTATTAGTTGTCTTAAATCATTTAAATCATTTATATTGTTTTATTTCTGAAATAAATTCGTTTAATAAAGAAGTGCAAATGTTTTTGTATATAACCTCGGGAGTAAAATTTTATAATTCCCCTCGCGATAATTATCTCCATCGGCTGCGCCTCGGGAATTATGGACTAATGGCTCGCTCAGGGAATAATGGGCTTACTTTACTCCCTAGGTGCATAAATAACTATTAATATCATCGTCAAATTTTAATTCATAAATAACTCAGTATATGTACATATTTTTGTAATTTTCTTCTTCAAGAATTCATATAGTTGTTTTCTATTTACTTATCCAATGTTGAGATAATTTAAGGTCTCTTTAATTTAGCAATTTATTTAATTTTCTTAATTAATGTTGTTTTATTTCTGAAATAAATTCGTTTAATATTCTGCACATTTTACACACATAATTCTGAAAAATCTTGATTTACGAATTTAGATCGTTCCCACAACTAATTCGAACTAAAACGAGGATCCCCTCGTTTAATTAGCGACTAAACCCGAGATTTTTAATTATTTTTATTTTTTAGAAGTAAAAAATAAAAATTCTTTGAATTAAATATCATTCAATAAGACCATATTGACCTTTGTACTTTTTTTTATAAACAAATATAACATAGCGTACAAATTATGTATAAACATAGAACATAGAAAAAAGTATTAAAAAGTAATGTTACTAAAATTGTTTTATCAAATAATTACAATTAGTTTACTTAAATCTCCCGCTTTAAAATTATAATATGTATTTTAAACCTTTGGTATATCGAATCTTTTGAATGTACATATAAGCTTATATGTACATTTTTCTTTCTTTTTTTCACATAATGTATAATTTAAATTTATTGGTAAATTTGAAAGAATTTTTTACATTAATTATGTACAATTTATTTTTAAATACATATTGAAGTCTGTGTCGTGTGTTTATTTTTGTTTTCGATTTCATTATCACTAAAAAATAAACTGTTGAATGTAATTTTTTGAAGTTGATAAGCCTATAAAAAAAGCGATCACCTGTTTGTTATCGTTATCTATTCAGTTCAGAGTCGGGAAAACCAAAACTTTCACGTTGCAATGCACCAACCACCTCACGGAAAAGTTAATTATTATCTTTTAGACTTATATTCCATATCATAATTCTATTCATATATCATTTGTAATTTTTATGCGAAATAGTCTTTTAGAATGTGTTTTCTTTCACGGTATTTTGTAACATTAATGTAATTTTTTTCATCAAACTGAAGTTCGTAAGTAATTCGCTCTTTCCAGTTTATGATTATAAACAGTTTATTTTTTTTTCTGCATTCTAACTTAATTACTGAAAATTCTCGTAAGCAATGTCTGATAGTAAATAAAATATCCACGTTTAGTCTCGACATCAAGAACTTTTTTTTATAGGTTTTAGTCAAACATTAAAGAGACAGTAATATATTTCCTCTGTCAGTACTTAAATTTCCCGAGTGTTAAATCTTGTCCTTGACACGACGGCACTTTCGGCCTCCACAGTTAACATATTTTCCATAATGTTAATACTACATTTTACATTTGGTTGGACACATACTCTTCCAGATCAGCACAAAATTTGGCACGGTCATAGTGACCAACCACAGCAAGTTATAAATTTGAAATGGTCCAAATTGATACCCAGGGGAACAAAAGTTAAAATAGTATATGCCCTTCATGATGCATGTCGTTAGAAAGCTATTTAAGAGTACAGTTATTTTTGTTATATTTACTTGTGTCATATTTTCACTTAAGAGGGGTAAAATAGAAAAAAGGGGAAAAATGTTTTTTAATTAAAAATTAGAAATATTAATATTTTTGATTTGATTTCAGCTGTTTATTGTTAACTATCAGCCATCAAAATGTTTATTGCTAACTATCAGCCATCAAAATTTTTATTGCTAACTATTAGCCATCAAAATGTTTATTACTAACTATCAGCTGTTTAATGACTCATTGACTGTCAATGCACGCTCAGCACAATATTGAAAGCAGACAACTGCATTGCTCACTTAGTATGGACATTCAATATATTGGATTCCTATATAGCTTAAATACCTTTTTTTACTTTCTCCTATACCTAGTATTATAAACATATAGAGAAAATATTGTGGTGGTGCGAAATTTGTGCCATCCATAGGCCAAACCTTTCTCGAACGTACTGTTATTTGCAGATTACCCCAAAATGTATACAATCACCTTTTATACACTTTTTGAATAAGTTTAAAAATAAATATGATGGGATAATATTATTTTATCTCACAACGATCTTTTTAATTGCCATCATATAATATGAGTAAAAAACAAACAAAATCAAATGTAATCTATGTATAAGTAGTTTAGATTTATTATTTTTAAAGAAACACCAATGACAAAGTTAATAGTATACATACATACATATGACGATATTAACCATGCAAACATATAAGCAATAGTAGTTTTTTTAAAAAAATGTGTTTTTTGTTGTAAACAATCAATAAACGTGATTGTTATGAAAATCTTTTGGCTAAAGGGAAATTATCGAAACCTTAATTCATTGTGTACTTCAATTTGGACCTCTACCTTCTACCTAGTCTATATGAAGCAGGTTGTTTCTCTTCCGAAAATGAGTGGAGCACCGAAAAGCGGTGTGTAGCGGTCTTAGATAATTCTAGATTCTGTAAACAGCACCGTACAATTCCCTTTTACCAATCTTTTATTTAATATCTTTGGTTGTTCTTTTTTTTTATTTTATGTAACCAAGACTTTTTTTTATTTTATGTAACACGCACCACATGTTGGTGCACACCGCTGCTTATAAATTAATGGATTTTGTTAAACCATTTTTGCGCCTATTAAGTCGGACGTTTAGTGACAAAACACAGATAGACAGGGAAAAAGCTAAGGCCAAATTTGGTTTTCATAATGAATAAAATTAAAATGTATCATTTTCAACATTTTCCAATTCTGATCAATGTGCTGACAAAACTAATGATAAATTGCTTTTTTTTTGTTGTTTTTTTCTTTTTTCCTAATCCTATTTTTAAGTGGTTATTTTTTATTTGTAGCTGGGTCCCTTACACAAAGGCTCCGAACAAGTGTGCCCTTAACTGCATGCCTAGAGGAGAGAGGTTCTACTATAGACACAACGACAAGGTTATAGATGGAACTCTGTGCTCAGACGAGTCTCTTGATGTCTGTGTCAATGGAGAGTGCAAGGTATTATTTTCATTTATATTTCAAATTTGACTATCCTTAATTAAATAAGCATTAAAAGCTTAGTAGTTATTTTTAGGGGACTACCTTTCTATCTAGAGACTGGGGGGTCTGTGGAATTTTTAAATGCAGCCCACATTACTTAATAAAATACTGGAGCGCGTGGAGCCTAAACTACTGGGTCGATTTTTACGAAATTTGGCATACATGTTCAGAAAAATCTTACCCAAAGGCGAAATCAATTTATGAATTTAGCCCCAAATTTGGGGCCGCTACTCCCTTAAAACTTTGAATAAACAGTTCCAACGATTTTGATTATAAAATTCTAAAATGTAGTCCTTTTAAGAACAAATCTAGTGATACAAGCTGTTTCCCCGGGAAAAATCCAGTTCCTGAGAAAGTTGCTTTAAATGCGAACAGAGAGAAGCTGAGTTCAATGCCCCGCCAAGGAAAAGTTATTTTTATGATAAAATTTGATGAAATGTTCAATAATCAAAATGTACTTATGAAAACATGAAAACTAATAGAATACACTGGTATAAGTAATTTGAACTCGTATTTTAAGAAAGTTATGAGAAAGTTTGTCTGAGTTGTCTTGGACCAATTTTTTACTTGGAGGATTACACAACGTAAATTTGTATCTAACTTTGGAACAGTTTTAGAATGGACCTGTTTCAGGAATTTCTACCACTTAAATATTACTTCATGACTGTATCTATCTGCCTTGGAATCATATTGGTCTTTGAAAGTATTATAAACTGCATCGCATACACTTATGACATTAGTTCTTTCTTGTTTATATTTTAATAAATATTTCTCTGTGTTGTACAGCTTTATTCTTGGCATCAAGCCGATATAATTTATAATTTATATAATACTTCCAATTTGTTTATATTATTTTACTCTTTATATTGTTACTAAACCAAGAGGGCTTTGATTTAACTAATGAATTATTTGTGATAAGATTAAGCAATATGAATATTGAAAATTAATAAATTGGAGCTATCCTAAGTATAAAACTTTCACCTATTTCTATTGTATACTTTTCCTCTTTCTTTTGTATACTTTACCTATTTATGTTGTATACTTTATCATGTTTCTGTATGCTCAGTTTGGTTGCTATGTTACAGCATGTTGGATGTGACAAGATGCTTGGATCAGAACTGGAAGAAGACAAATGCCGGATTTGTGGAGGAGACGGAAGTGCCTGTGAAACCAAGAAAGACATCCTCTATTCTAATGAGTTTAAAGTTGGTAAGGCTTCAAAATATTTATTCTATTTATATTTTATTCCCTCTTACGTAATTAAAATTAACAATTATATTGGGATTGATTATTAATACTTATAATATCTACTGTATCCTTAAATATTAATCCTTTATTATTTCACTTATACTTTTTAATCTTTTGGTTTTTCTTATTTCACACATTTAGTATTTTTTTTTTCTTGAGTACTTCTTTTGTATTTATGTTGGTAGTCCTAAAATAAAAGTCTTCCAAGCTTTATTAAGATGCTATATTTAAATTAATCATCTATATTACATCGTGTGGTTAATTTGTTATTTGTGTTTTGTTGAGGTTATAATGATTTGTTCATGGTTCCTGCCGGCGCTACGAATATCAGAGTTAAAGAAGTTCAACCATCCAACAATTACCTAGGTAAATATAACTTATTTTATTTTGGTATAATTAATTATTATTATTTGTAAAGATTGAAAGTTTGTAAATCAGAGTTGAAAGTGTGAAGTTTAAAAGAATGAAAGTTTGTTGTAAGTTTGTAAATCAGAGAAAGTTTTATCAACTTTTTAATCAAATTTGGTTTGACAATATTTACCCTTAACATGTATTTAGCAACCCAAAAAAACCATAAATTAGCCCAATTATTTTATAAGAGTAGTCTATACTTCCGTACTGAATATTATTCTATATTATATTATAACCCCTCTGTATCTCTTCACCTATTGATCTTAGCAACATAATGAATATGACCAAATGTATAGATAATTACATATTAAACAATTTTTACTTGAACATTTTTTTTCTTAAACCTAATAGTTAGGCTAGTAGACGCAAAAAATTGTATTTTAGCCGCTATTTTCCAAGATGGCGGCTTGAGCACAACTTTTTTTTCGGGGACTTTATAGGATTTCAATCAGGATGCCCCAGAGATAATTTGTACAAAGTCTCTTGCTTGTATGACACATTTTTTTTCAAAAACCTAAAATGACTGGTCTATAAGTCATGTCCTTCTTATTCCTGTCGGAGTATTCTTTACTTTTTATCAGCCACAAACAGGGGAAACTCTGATATAATTCTATGAATTCTGTCATGAACTCGCGAGGACCTTTACAGGATGCCATTGATCACAAATACAAGAAGGACAAAAAACTGTCTTTAAACGCAAATTCGACCGCAAATTGATTCAAATTGTAACGACAAAATTAATTAATTTTAAGTGTTTACATGTTCCAACCTGTCGTTCGATTTGAAGAAATTGACACCAATCTTCATTCAATTCCAATTCCAATAAATTGCTACAATGCTCTGTTTACACACAACGATAAATCGTAACGATTCAGTCGTTACGATAAATTGCAACGATTTATCGTAGCGTGTAATCCTGGCTTTAAGTTGCATATGAAATTTAAGATCTTTTTTCTTTTCTCTATGTTTCATTTCTTCATCGAGAAGAATTTGAAATAAAAAAAAAGTTATTGTTACGTAAATTGTTTGTGGAATTTATATGCATACATAATATTCTATGTTTAAAGTTTTTTTTCTGCCATACTTTTATGAAGAATTGTTAAAATATAATACAGTTAATGGTATTGATTAATATTTTATTATATTTATTCATAATTATTTGGTATTTATTATATAATAATTATAATAATGTAAACTGGTAAAAGGTAGTTAAGAAATAAAACTAACACTGTTACTAGTTCCATTTGTCAGTAAATGAAGGTTTGTATTCAATGATCAGTTGGGAAAGCAGCTAAAAACACAGATAAAAGAACATATTCACACTTGCCACAATAATGATAGAAAAAATCCAGTTTTGCAGAACACCTTATCAATAATAACCACATATTTAAAAATAAGAAGGTAGAACTCATACACACTTGTTACAAAGGAAAGAAATTGGAACTATTGGTACAACTAGAAATCAACAGAGCCCTTCAAAACTTTAACAGAGACTACTTCAATGGAAAAAAACCTTAATAGCTCATCCTAGTAAACCACAACAACATTACTACATGTTGCTGACATTTGTATTCTTCTTGTTAAATCAAACTTATTTCAAAATTCATTCAATATTCGCTTAGTTTTAAACTCTGGCCGATAATTCTATATGAGACATATTGCACATTAAGCATCACATAATATTATTTATCCATACTGGAAAAAAGTTTTTTCTGCAAAGTTCTTATGATACAACATTTACTTATGAAAAATGATTTTTGTTTCTTCTTAGCTATCAGGAACTCATCTAATCATTACTATCTTAATGGTAACTGGAGAATAGACTACCCAAGGATTTTGAAGTTTGCCGGCACAGTGTTCCATTACGGAAGGAAGCCACATGGGTTCTTTGCACCTGAGTCTATCATAGCTCTTGGACCAACAACTGAAGTGCTTTTTGTTGTGGTATGTATTTTTTAAGTTTTTTCTATCGACAGAGAACTTTTTTCTGTTGACAGAGAATTTGCTCCACATAGTTGTGCTTGATAAACTTAGTAGTATTGAGGAGATGTTGATGAGTTTATTAAAATATACTGTTCAATTATTATTAAATTATTATTATTTCAGTTACTATACCAAGAAAGGAATCCAGGTGTCGAATATGAGTACAGTTTGCCTGAAGGATCTGTAATACAGACCGATCCTGAGGGTTACACATGGTTCACTGAAGGTTTTTCAGAATGCAGCACTTCCTGTGGAGGGGGTATGTTTATGATTTGTAATTTTTTATATCCAGTTTGAATTATTTATTTTAGTCCAGTCAACAAGGTCTGTTAGTTCTGATTATTTGGTATGTAGTAAATGTAGGTACATTAATGAAAAGCCTAAGTGTTCGAGGTACTTGGAACCCCCCTATCGCCGAAAAACCGCAAAATGTTTGACTTTATCCCATTTCAGCAGGTTTTCACTATGAAGGAGTGGTTTAGTCAAAAAAACAAAACTATTCTCCATTTTTTTATTTTATTTATTTATTTTTTTTTTATTTTTTATTAATTAGAGTAAATTTTTCTACTATTAAAGAAAAAAAAAACTTTTTAGCGCAAATTCTTCCCAAGTTTCAACAAAAATTTCCTAAAGTGCTTGTTTTTGGTTTATTTTGTAATTGTTTCACCCTGAAGCTATGGTTCTTCTGCATAAGGTTTTCTGCAAAAACTATCTTTTAAGTAGAATTATTGTCTAATAATTTGCAACCAGTATGAGGTTTCTATTGTAAATAGCTTCTGAGATAGATGGCTGTTTGTAATCTAACAAGATTGAAGGATCTATTTTTGAAGAGCTGTAACTTGGTAAGTATTAGAATTAGAAATATGTAAAAAATAAATAAATAAAATAAAAATAGAATAGTTTTTTTTATTAAACCACTCCTCCATAGTGAAACTGGCTAAAATTGAAAAAAAGTCAAACTTTTTTTGGCGATAGTGGTGCTCTATTAGGTCGAAAAACTGAGGCTTTTAATTAGTCTATCTACACCAAAATGTAAAGTAGAACGTCTTGTTTTATTGGACTACTATGACTAACATCAGATTTTTTAATTTTAAAGCTATCAACTTGCTTAGCAATCATTCTGGCTTGTGGTCAATTGTTAGTAAAGAAAAACCATATTCCTAGCGAGACCCTCTCAATTGCAAATTTTCTCAAGTTAGAAAGGTGTAAATATTTATCATTAAATTAATTGTTCCTCCAAAAAATGTGTGGCACTTAATTATAGTGAATGCATCTTAGTGCTAAGTGGTAAAAAACCGTGGTAAAAAAAAAAAAAAAAAAAAAATGTCTTTTTAAAATATTACACTCAAGTGTGGATTTAATCCATCAAGAAAACCACTCAGTGCTTTGATTAGGTCAGTACTTTATTTTTGAGAGAAGACTTAAGGTATTTAGATTTAAGAAAAAAATATTAATTTTATTAGCTTTTTTAATAAATATTTCTATTATGTATTACCTTACCGTAAATTTTCTAATTTTTGTAATTTTATATTTGTAGTATTCATTAAGGAAAGGTAATGAACATGTTATTATTTTGTGTTTATATAATTATCAAATATTTTATTTTATCTGATTTTTAATATGTTATATAAATATTCTATTTTGGTTATAAACCTACTTCCTCAATGTTCGTTGTGAGTGAGGAAAGTACCATACCTGAGAAAAGTAAAAGAAAGTGAATGTTTTGTTTATTAATATTGTGGTTTAATGTGGTCGATTAGGATTTCAGAGTAGACGAGTGTGGTGTGCCAAAGTGAAGGATTCATCAGAGGCATCAACTGAACTTTGTGATGCCGCTCACGAGCCTGCCAGTACCCAAACATGCTCAACCAATCCATGCCCTCCTGAGTGGAGTATACCTGAATGGTCAGCCTGCAGTGTAACTTGTGGCAATGGCACTCAGACTAGGATGGTAAACTATTATGCCTTTTTGTAGACATTATGCAAGATACATTACTTTAAGATTCTAAAAAGTAGAAAATTATGGTAATCCGTGGCAAAAAATTAAAAGAGAAAAGACAGATAAAAACCAGCCTATCACCTGAAATTGAATCATGGATCTCTGCATTTACAGTGCAACTCTCTAATACTAAAATTTAGTAGTTTAGTACTTAATGTAACATGTTTGTTTCGGTTTAGCTGCTAAGCAGTTCGAAACAGTAACAAAAGGATGTCGGTGTTAGCATTATTAATTGTTCAATCCTGAAGAAAATCTCAAAATTTAATTTAAAAACTTGTGTTGCAGATTTTTTTCTTGTATTCTGTTTAATTTTTGGTTGTACTCATTATTTTTAAGGTACTTTGTCAGCAAGTAGTGTCTGGTGCAGGAGCTATACTACTGAATGATTCAGTTTGCCAGGAATCAGTTGGAGAGAAGCCTGAGACAACTCAACCTTGTGGAGATCCTCTGCCTTGTCCTGTTTGGCATGCTGGACCATGGAAGCCTGTTAGTATACCTTCTAAGTGCTTTAAATGGGTTATAACAAGTTGTAGCTGCTTTTAAGAATGAAAACTGGGCACGACTATCTTGCATGACACCTACATTGTATTCAAATTATACCTTCCCCAGAATACCAGCTATGCGGCCATGAGACCATTGACGCAGAGCATCTTAAAGCATGCACTGCCCTAGACCATTCCCAGGAGGACGAAAACCAACTTTTCACTAAAGCCCGTCTACTGGTCAGCACATCACAAAATGGCTCAGCAGCCAAGAGTGGGCGTTGGCTAGTTAGTGAGTAAGTTTAAATCATTACAACTGACTAATTATGCACCTATGTTTGTTTCAGTGTGACAAGCTGTGTGGAGATGGAGTTCAGAGAAGGCTTATTCAGTGTTACAGGAAAATCGATGGTAAAATAAATCTTCTTCCAGACTCTTACTGTTCTCAAGGGGATAAACCTGACTCTGAGAAACCTTGTACTCTGAGGCCTTGTGAGGGAGTTGACTGGGTCTCAGGTGATTGGTCTGGCGTGAGTATATCACCAACTTTATACTTCTTTCTTCCTAAGTATATACACCCTTTAGTTCAGCGCTGGAGCAATCATGACAATCTATGTCCTGCCTAAGTTTAAATTCTATGAAATCTATATTATTATTTTATCTATAATACCCATGCTATTACTATTCTATGAAAGGAATATTAAAATTATACTGTATTGATAGCAATTTTAAGAAATTACTAATATCAATCTACAGGCTAAAGTTTGTAATATTTGTGCAGCTTAGGTTCACACGTTTTTTCCATGTAAATTCAGTCAATAAATTTGGGTATAAAAAAAATTATTAATATATTTTAGTGATTTCACATTCTATTTTAATACTGAGGTATTTGTTTATTCGTCTCAGTGCAGTGATAAATGCGGACTTGCTTTTGAGACACGAGAGGCAGTGTGTGCCAATGCCGTTGGAAAAATATTTAACGACAGTCTCTGTCATGAGTACAGAAAGCCAGAGCTGAAGAGATTGTGCGAAACATCTGAATCTTGCCCTAGTCAGTGGTACACCTCTCAGTGGAGCCCGGTCAGTACCATTATATATAATTAAAACTTCACTAATAATGTATCCAGCCTGTGGAACACCCATCATATGTATATAATATGTTCTAATAAATTTTGATTTATTAGAAATGATCTTTATGGACAAAAAGTTTTTTTTTTCATAATTTTCAAGAGTGATAATGATTTAAATGAATAATTTTAGACTGGTTACGACTAGCCAAAATTTATTTTTGAACTAATTATATTCCTTTGTAAAAATAAACAAAATTGTTCCCTTGCTTGATGAAAAAATGTAAATAATTTATTTATTTTCTAATTGGATCAGATTTAATCTCTCAATTTATTTGACCTCTACTAACTATCTGTGTATATGCTGAGTTTCCTAACTTTTTTTTTCCTAACAAAGATGTGAGGTGGGCCTGCGCCTGCAAACAAGCTCCAGTTTGTTTTAACTGTTAAAGATAAAGTTAAAAAAAAAAAAAAAAAAAAAAAAAAAAAAAATCAAAGAACAATTGTTCTGTGAAGAATTATTATATGTATTTTTAATGAACAGCTCTTTGCACCACAATGGGGTTGAAGTCCGACGTTCAGTATGTCTTGTTGTTGCTTTAAGTAAACATCACGATGCACCACTCCCCTAATGATGCTTCCAGTAGTGGAGGGGAAACGACAGACTTCAACCCCTTTGTGACTTGGATTTCACCGGAAAACCAAGCTGTTTATTTCAAGTCTACCCACTGAAGCCTTTGTTCACGGCCTCTGTAGCACTGATTGCCTGATTAAAAAATCTTATATACACTCCCTACAAGGCATCCCCACCAACCCAGTTAACTTGTCTGTAGTAGTAATAGGATGTCGTTTTTGCACTTTTATTTTTTTTTTTATTAAATGCATCACATTTTAACATGATTTAAATTTTTTTTTAATGAAGAGTGTTAAGAAATTAACGTTCACCTTTTAACATCTTATAAAATCACTTCTAGAAATGTTTGATGTTTACTCAGTTAATTATTGAACAATTTTTTTACATTAATTTACCCTGTTATTGAAAATAACTAAAATTAACAATGTTACAATTTTAAATCAAAGTAAACCAAGAATGTTCAAATAAAAGTTTCTAGAACTGAAAATTCAATGAGTAAAATTCTAAGCTCCAAAACGAGTTTGGAATTTATGAAAAACATATTAAAATTATCTATACGATAAGAAAACTTTGTGAATTTTTTTGTCTGCTTAAGTTGGATATAAAAGCCTGAGAGTATCAGGGATCAAATATTTATTTTATTATTTAAGTGGTAGAGATAAAATGTTTTTGACCAGAAAGCCTAAGTATTATCTAGTTGCAAGTATCACATTTATGACATATTTAATTTAAATTGTTGGTATTAAATATTGTTATACATTCTGCACCTGTAATCTTTTGTGATTTTTAGATCACTTATGATTATGCTTGTGTTGCCTAAGTGCTCTATTGAAATGTCATTTAATTGCTTTTTTCATTTGACTAATTTCTCTAAATTTATAGTATTCTACCATTGTTCGAAACACTGAAGAAGCTCAGGTTTCCTGGGAGAAAGCTTTGTGAAATAAAATAAAAAAGAAACTAACAACGAACTTTTATTCCAAACAACGCCTTCACTGTTTTAATTTCTACTCTCAAGTCCACCTAAGAAAAACCTTCAAAAAAAAAAAAAAAAAAAATATATCTTATACATAGAACATTGAATCAATAATTCTACTAAAAATTCCTTAAATATATTAATTGCATGTTGTATTCATTTTTTTTATACCAAAATAAATTTTTATATGTATATACATTTTTATCTTGTTTGACTTTTGATTTGTGTGTGCGTGTGTGGTTTGTTGTTTGGATTTTGGTTTGTTAAATGCATGAACCATGCAGTGTTCGTCCAAATGCGGACCAGGTGTACAGTCTAGGCATGTATTCTGTGGTTCGTTCTTCGAAGCTGAAGGCACAGTCAAGAGAGTCAATGAAAGTGAGTGTGATGCCAGCATGAAGTTTGAAGATCAGCAAACATGCGTTGGAGAAGGAGAATGTAAGGGAGAATGGTTCGTGGGAGTATGGGGGCAAGTATGTTAACACTTGTAATTTTATTATTTTGTATATATTTTTTATGATATTACTTAAGCCATAATTTAATAATTAATAAATGTGGTCACACTGCAATTTACACTATGATATGTAAACTGTAATGGTGTAAAGAGATTCAATAAAAGAGGAAGAAAAAGTAGTCCTCTGAAAAACACATTAAAACACAATTGTATCCTGCCTAACTAGGCAGAGGATGTGGAACTCCACATCCTCTCTATCATAGTTACTCCTCCTTGTGTGTCAATTCTGGGAAAATTAAAATATTTTGTTTTAATTGTGTACAAAAATACATTATATATTGTAGTAAAAAACCATTGAGTAATATTTAAGGATATATTTTTATAAAGTTTGCTGTGAATTAAATTATGGTTTGTTAACAATAATACTAACTGGTTACTATCACCCTCATATGCCTTGTTTTTTGCATTTTTTCTAATAATTTAATAATGCATTTTTTTTTTTTTTATATATATAATTTGTCAATCTCACATTCTTATTTTAGGCCTTGTCTCCATCATAGTATATATGATAATTATTATTTTATTTATTTAGTTATTTTTTTAAAACAGCTCCTCAAACATAAGGAAATGTTTGAGTACAAATCTTCGTGAATGTCTACAATTCATACATATCTTTATATAGAAAATTATTCTCATTCAGCTTTTGTGGCCCTTGTATGGGTTGGCAGGAATTAACGCAACATTATTGTCACTACAATTTTATATAAAATTAAACAAACACGTTTCGTCATTTTGTATCATCTTCAGTGTGAGTGTTAACATTGGAAGAGTAAAGTCTCTACTAGCTACACATTTTACAAGCTTTTATGATTTAAACTAACAGTAAAAACTGGGGGTAGACTAGAGGTGAGTGAATTGAAGGATTACAGAAGAAACCAAGGGATTACAGTACTTATTATTCAAAAAAATTATTTGCTGAAGTATGTTTTAAATCATAATATGTTGTAATTCTATTATGACAGTGTCTATTAATGTTATGTTTTGTCTATTTAAAGTGTTCGAAGCCTTGTGGTGGTGGCCAGAAGACTAGAAAGGTTCTCTGTTTTAAAAACAATGAAACAGTGGACCATTCTGAATGTGATAGCGACACATTTTCCTTTTTCTCCGCTTCATGTAATACTCATCCTTGTGGCGAAGGTAAAAATCCATGTATTTTATTATTATTTCTGTTTTTAATATATTCAAGAGGAATCAGGTTAAATAATTCACATTATTAAGATAAAACCACACTCTTGGTTGGTTGTTTCAAATGGTTCGTGGGAGTATGGGGGCAAGTATGTTAACACTTGTAATTTTATTATTTTGTATATATTTTTTATGATATTACTTAAGCCATAATTTAATAATTAATAAATGTGGTCACACTGCAATTTACACTATGATATGTAAACTGTAATGGTGTAAAGAGATTCAATAAAAGAGGAAGAAAAAGTAGTCCTCTGAAAAACACATTAAAACACAATTGTATCCTGCCTAACTAGGCAGAGGATGTGGAACTCCACATCCTCTCTATCATAGTTACTCCTCCTTGTGTGTCAATTCAGGGAAAATTAAAATATTTTGTTTTAATTGTGTACAAAAATACATTATATATTGTAGTAAAAAACCATTGAGTAATATTTAAGGATATATTTTTATAAAGTTTGCTGTGAATTAAATTATGGTTTGTTAACAATAATACTAACTGGTTACTATCACCCTCATATGCCTTGTTTTTTGCATTTTTTCTAATAATTTAATAATGCATTTTTTTTTTTTTTATATATATAATTTGTCAATCTCACATTCTTATTTTAGNTTCAAGAGGAATCAGGTTAAATAATTCACATTATTAAGATAAAACCACACTCTTGGTTGGTTGTTTCAACTGAAATTTTGTGGTTTGCTTTGCTTCACAGAATTTTACATGAATATTTAATGAGGATGAAACCTCTAGGCCAAATAAGTCTAATTTTGGGTTGAGAGAAACACAACCCAGAGTAGTGTTTTAGTTTTTTTAATAACAAACATTTTCACTTTGTTTAATGTATGAATTTATTAAAATTTTAGACGAAATCCTTCCCGTAGAATCGGATAGTGCAATCATGGAAGAAAGCTCAGAAGAATGTGAAGAGGGTGAGGATGAAGAAGAGGAAGTTGAAGGAGAAGGATCAAGTGAAGGGGGAGAAGAAGAAGAACCTATTGCAGATTCAAAGAAGCTTAAGATTGCCGTTACTGAGAAAACACTTACCACTCTAAAAACAACAAAGAAAGATTCTAAAGCTGAGAGCTTTGAAGATATACTTGATTTTATAGACGTTAGATTAGGTGGTGTTACTCCTCAGGTAAATACGTTATTGATATTATACTACATGTGTTATATTCTAAAATACATTATCTTAATCCTGAAGTTTTTATGTTAATATATGTGTTTTTTATTTTAATTGTCTTAGAAAATTGAAGACTTTGAAGGTTCAGGTGACATGAGCACTGTTTTCACTGAGAGTGGAACCATGAGCAGTACTGATAGTGTTACTGGAGCTACTGATATTGTATCAGGAACTGAATCTTCATCAGAATCTTCATCTGTAGATAGTTCAACCATTACTGTATCCGAGGACGTATCTAGTATAACATCAGTAAGTTCAGGAGGCACAGATGCTACTGAAAGTAGTGTTGGATCTACCGATATAGATCTGACATCGATAATGATGAGTGATGGAACAAGTGTTGGAGTTAGTGATGTCTCACCAAGTGAAAAAACTAGTAAAGATGGTGTGACAACAGTCTCAGTCGAGAGTTCATCTATAGATATGACTTCACCCACTGAAGAAAGTGTGAGCACATCAAGTGAAGCTCAATCTTCATCATCTAGTGTTACAGAAACATCTTCTGAAACTTCAACTGATGCCACTTCCACTGAGAGTAGTACTGAGCTTAGTACTACTGATGCTTCCCCAACATCTGACAGCACAACTGAATCTTCCTCTGGTAGTACATTATCTTCTGAAAGTAACACTATTTCTTCTGACAGCACAGCAACATCTTCTGATGGTACTTCAAGTGGGTCAACTGAAGAAGTTTCAACTGACGGAACTACAATGTCATCTGAGAGTTCTACATTGTTGTCGTCAAGTAGTGATGGACTAACATCTTCAAGTGCCACTTCACCTGTAAGTGACTCTTCAGTATCTGAATCGTCAGAAAGCACATCGGAATCAAGTTGGGCCAGCACAATGTTATCATCCATTGTAAGTTTAATAAAAGAGTCGTCTTCTGAAAGACCAGTTTCATCTTCAAGTGAATCTGTTTCTACCGAGCTTGCTTCCACGTACTCAACTTCAGGTGTTTCAGATACAACTGACAGTTCCACAGAAACCTCAGTTTCCTCTTCTGATGTAACCCCCGACTCCGATCTTAAACGAATAGGTGAAGGAGCTACTGAATCATCTACAGAATTGTCTAGTATGACTGAAACTGATATGGAAGAGAGTGAAGACACTACATCCTGGGCTCAGAGTAAGTTTTAAAATTATTAATAATTTACTGTTACATTTTGGTAAAGAGTTCTAGTCAACATCCTTATATTGTTTCTTTACTTGTCAATATCATTATTTTGTTTCATGGATCATCCATTCTTTCTGGTTGCGGCACTATTTTGCGAAGGCATTTATCTATAGATCCCTTAAATTGTTCATTATATTCTGTAGAAGTTTTTCATTAATTTAAATTTAAAAACCAAAACTTATGTATTTAATATTGCTATAGCTTGTTTTTGACAACTCATAAAATAAGAATAATTATTTTTCTTGTAGCTGTTTTTGGAGTAACAACATCAGTTGAAAGTGCTGTGACACGTGAACAGGCATCGAAGAAATGCAAGAAGAGGCCCAAAATCAAGAAATGTGTTAAATCAGAATTTGGGTGCTGTCCAGATGGCAGAATACCAGCGAAGGGACCTTTTGGAAAAGGTATATTTTTTAAAATGTTATGCAGTAGTTGTAAAAGTGACTGCTTCAATTCAACTGGATATTTCTTTAAAAATTTCAATTAATACTTACTTTACTTTTTAGCTAATGACAAAAAAAGGTGTAACTTTTTGGCTCTAGCTTCTATAAGCATCTTAGTTATCTGTAATTTGTGTTTTTTTTTGACAAATTTTATTTTTGGTATTTTTTAACTATTTACTTATTATAGGAAATTTTGATTGTCTGATTTTTCCATTTTTTACTTTCTCATAGGAAGAGAAAGTATTGAGATGACGCAAAAATTCGATTTTGAAATTTTATTAGATTTACACATTTTGAGGTCCCCTGACCCTGAGTCCAAAAAAGTGGTTTTTAAAAAATGTCTGTCTGTCGTCTATCTTCTGACGACTGCCATCTGTGCAGACTTGTGGGCCGATTTTGACGAAATTTGGCATCCATGTTCAGAAAAATCATACCCTTAGGAAAAATCGAGAAATGAATTTTAGCCCCAAATTTGGGGTGCAACACCCCAAAAAATCTGAAAAAACTTACAACGATTTTGATCAAAAAATTTTAAAATAAAGTTAATTTATATACAAATCTAACGATATAAGCAGTTTTTCCGGGAAAAATCTAGTTTCCGAGATATTGATGAAAATATATCTGATTTTGTTGAAAATCGAAACAAAAATTAAAGAACCACCTGTTGAATACATTTGAAATAATATATATGTGTTTATCATTGAAGCGAGCTTAGTGCAATAAATATTTAATATTAGGCAAATTAATAGTTAATCATGATGAGTTTATAGTTTAAAAAGATTATTGGAGTAGACGGTAGTGCCGGGAGTGATTTTCACTTCTCTTAAAAGGCTCTATAGTTACCCTCCTAAAGATGGGTTCACTGTCAAAGCTAGCAGATCGACATGTGTATCTATCTGTATAGAATATATTAATTTTCTCTGGGAACTGGGGCCAAGATTATAAGAGAAAGTTAGTATGAGTTGTCTCGGACCGATTTTTTAATGCAATAATAACAATTCAGTAATACTAAATCAGGCATATTATTAAGCTTAATTTTAAAATGTTGCAGATTGTCCCAAAGTTGAAACATGCAAGGATACAAAATATGGTTGCTGTCAGGATGGTGTATCTCCGGCTAAAGGTAGTGATTTCTCAGGATGTCCTCCTTCACAATGTGAAGAAAGTCTATTTGGATGTTGTCCTAATGGATACGATGAGGCGATGGGTAATGAATATGAAGGATGTCCTGTCACCACTACTCTTGCTATGGACTGCACTTCAACAGAGTAAGTATTTCCTTATTGTAACAGGTTAAAAGTTTTAGCAATCTTTTTTTGAAATTAATTGGGGGGGGGGGGAATAGATTAATAGTGAAATTAACTCAAACATATTTGACCAGGTTTGGATGTTGCCCGGATGGAATTCTATCAGCCTCTGGTCCTAACTCTGAAGGATGTTATGATTGCGATGGTTCGGCAGGACCTTGTGAAGATTGTCTTGATACCAAGTTTGGATGCTGCCCAGATAACGTAACTGTGGCTTCAGGCCCTGATAATGAGGGATGCGACCTTACAAGTAAGTTTTAATTTATAAAGTTGTATAACTTGTTAATGTTATCTATTAACTTGGTTTTACTTTTTATATTTATTGTAACAAATATAGTCTTAAATTGAATCAGGTACTGCTTTCATTTTTAACTTTAAAATACAGTAGAACCTCGTTTACACGACCCTCAATAACACGACAACTTCAATTACAAGTACAATTTTCAAATCCCCTTGAGATTGTCATAACACATAATGTTAAATTAACCTCTATAACACGACTATTATCATCCAAACAACCTCAATAACACGGATTTTTTCCAATTCACAACATAACTCAGAACCTCTATAACAAGTCGTTTTGAGAAGTCAACCTCAAAGAAGTTGACCTTGAACAAGTCTAGACTTGTAAACCCTGCCCCACCCTGCTCCCAACATTCCATTAGCCTCCATAACACGACTGATAGCCAAAATAACCTTGATAACATGACACTCAACAAAAAGAGCACCTCGATAACAAGACAGTTTCCCTAATCACCTTGAGGCACTATTATCGAGGTTCTACTGTACTTAGAACAAAGAATACTCGTACAACTAGGGATGTAACACTAACAATAAATTAGAGGCACTAAATGTATACAGTAATCCCTTGATATCTGCAGGATTTACTTTCCCCAGTGTTCCTTGCATATGGAAACTGAAAGATAAGAACCCTTTTCCATGCCTGATTTATTTATTTTTCCATATTCTCTCCAATCTAACATCCCTGGTTTTTGAACTCATGTTAGCGGCTATCAGGGCACTTTCCATGCCCCTTGATTCAATGGATAATCAAAACCATGTATATCAAACCCATGTAAATCAAGCGGTCTCTGTTTTATTAATACAAAGATTTGCAATGTGGGAAATACTAACAAATAAATGCAACTAACTAATAAATGTATTTATAGCACTCTTCTTTTATATATTTATAGAATTGCAATTGTTCATACGACAAATTTGTATTAATATGACATCTTTGTGTTTTTTATAGTAACAACAACAGAATTCATGCTCTTTACAATGGGTGATTCAGAAGAGTGTGAGAACTCTACGTATGGTTGTTGCCCAGATGGTATCAGGTTAGCTACTGGACCGGACGATGAAGGATGTGAAGTAACCACTGATGTACCTCCTCTGCTTTGCCAAGAGACTGAGTTTGGATGCTGCCCTGACGGTAACTCATTTACTCTTACAACTGACCAAATAAAAAAAAAGTATCTGATGCATAATATTTTTCATTCATAATCTTTGGTATAATTATTTTTTATTTATACATTAAAGGAAACTCTACTGCATCTGGTCCTAACTTTGAGGGTTGTGAGACATCATGTGCTACTGAAACATACGGCTGTTGCGATGATAGTGTTACTCCAGCTCATGGACCTAACAAGGAAGGATGTTGTATCAGCTCACCTTATGGCTGCTGTAAAGATAATATTCAACCAGCTGAGGGTCCCAACTATGAAGGTACTCAACAAGTTTTTTGTTCTTTACACTTGCTGTCTTATATTATCTCTATCTTATATCATTAGCATTTCTCCATAATGATTGAAAACCACATTCTGATATAAATGATTTTTATGTGATTTGTTCTGAACAGGTTGCAGTTGCGACAGCAGTCCTTATGGTTGCTGCCCAGATGGTAGAACTGCTGCTTCAGGCCCAAGTAATGAAGGTTGTGGTTGTGAATTCACTCAGCATGGATGTTGTCCTGACAAAACCACAGCTGCATCTGGCCCAGATTACGAAGGATGTCCTTGTTATACCTATCAGTTTGGTTGCTGTCCTGATGGAATCAAACATGCTGTTGGACCTAGAATGATAGGTAATTATTTTACCAAATGCTATTCTTTATAAAATAATTTAATTACTGCAAATAATGGTTTAGATTTTTGTACATATTTTATCATCTAGACATACACTGCTGCAATAGTACACCTATTATACTTGATGATAATTTTGCCAACCTTCATAATAATTAATTTAAAACCTAAATTTGTTTTCTTCAGGTTGCGGATGCGAGGATACTCCATATGGTTGCTGTCCCGATGGTAAAACACCTAAGCCTGATGAAGGTAACTGTACATGTGATGCTTCTCTTTATGGTTGCTGTTTGGACGGAATCGAAGCTGCTGCGGGTGAGAAGTTTGAAGGCTGTAAAACCAAGCCTAGACGACCTGGAGGTATATTTCCATACTTTACAAACCTATCTCATTTAAATAACATTCTCATATGATTACCTCAAAAATATGAAAAAACAAATTTATTGTTTTTATTCCTCAAATTATAAATCATTGAATATTATTTCCTACTTCAAGATATAGCCTTATTGTTTTTTTTTACATTCAGATTAAATGTTTTCCAGATATCTGTGGGCTGCCTAAAGACCGCGGCCCTTGCCGTGAATTCTCAGTTAAGTGGCACTACGACACTGAGTATGGAGGCTGTTCTAGGTTCTGGTTTGGATCATGTGAAGGCAATGGAAATAAGTTCAATTCTCAAGAAGAGTGCAAACAATTCTGTATTGAACCGAAAGGAAGAGGTAAGATCAGCAGATTTATTGAGGCAAATCTTATGGTTTATTTTTCACTTGTCAGTATTAATTAAAAATTTCAAGACTGGCTGATCAACCACAACTCTTATTTAATTATGAAAGCGCTATAACTGCGGTGGGCTGTTTTATTTTTTACTCCTTACAGACATTTTTTTTTAGATTTTTACTTCGCTTATAAAAAAAAATGGAGGGGAGTAACAATCTAAAGAAAGAGTACAAATGTTCTTCTTTAGACTGTTATTCCCCTATAAAAACAGAAGTGTGATATTCTTTTGTCCATAAGTGCATTGGACTACACATTCCTTTGTCTTAATAGTTAGTCTAATTATTCTCCTTACTCCTTACGTTATTTAATTTGTTGCTTTTCAGGGTTTTTATAAATGATAGTTTTTTTTGTTTAGATGCTTGTTACCTGCCCAAGATTGAAGGTCCTTGTCAAGGGTACTATCCTAGGTGGCATTACGATCCAGTGAGGAAAGACTGTACTCAGTTTATATATGGTGGATGTCTTGGTAATAATAACAAGTTTGAGACAGTTGAGCAATGTCGAGAACTCTGTGTCATCCCTGATAATCTGGGTAAGAAAATATTGTTTATGATTACCTCTTTATTTTCAAGAGTAAGATACTTTTTTTTTATTAATATGAAAAATTAATAACAGTAACAATGAGTTACATAAGACTAACGCTGAATAACAGCAAATAAGTGTTATATTGGTATAGATACGTAGTGTGATCAAAAAGTATCCGACCTTGATTTTTATTAGCCAAACAAAGGATGCTGTGGGGGCAGGGCATGGTGTACGGTTGCAGGCATGCCTAGTGAAAATGCTTATGTTTTTGTTCATCTGCAACACGAGTCAGTGGGCGGTAGGTTACTAATTAGTGAGCCAGTGTGAGTGAGTGTCGTCGCATTTTCTTTCTGACAAAATAACAGAAAAAGGCGAACAGCGTTACTACATNCGAATTATTTTTTTTTTTTTTTTTTTTTTTTTTTTTTTTTTTTTTTTTTTAAGCTTGGCACTTCTCACTTAATAAATCTTGCGGATTGTTTCTATTTGAGAATCGCCAAGCTTAAAAATAAATGGATGCAGTAACGCTGTTCTATTTTTTCTGTTATTTTGTTTGTCAGAAAGAAAAATGCGACGACAGTCACTCGTACTGGCTCACTAATTAATAGCCTTCCGCCGACTGACTCGTGTTGCAGAGGTACAAAAAAAATGAGCATTCACACTAGGCATGCCTGCAACTGTACACCAAGCCCTGCCCCCATAGCTCCTTTGTTTGGCTAATAAAAATTAAGGTCGGATACTTTTTGATCACACCACGTATTTGGTTCTTTTCTGTATTATGGTTCTAAATACCTGCCATACTAAAAGTTTATTTCTAAGTCTACTGTGCCGGGGAACTCTATTCAGGGATAACATATAGAGCCCTTTCAGTAGCTGCAGTCGTTCTACAAAAGACATTTAGTAGTTTCTGTAAACATTTTAGAACTATGTACATATTTTAAATTAAATATTTACCTCAAGCAAAGAATGTCAAATCTTGGTACAATAAATACAATACAATTGTACAATTGTACAATTATACAATTGTTTTATCGACATAAGCTGTGTGGCACCTAAAGAACGAGGTCAGGATCTTCCTGGGTAGCAGATCACGATGAAGAAGCCTTGTGGGAGATTTATATGCTAAGTCGAAAAAGTCGATACTTTATAATAAAGTTAATTATTTTGATTTGAACTCTGCAAATAAGTAATTTAAAATAAAGTTTAGTAAAAGATTAATTCCATTTCAACTTTTTTTGTTTTATTCTTAATTACAGATGCCTGTGATCAGGAGCTAGATGCAGGTCCTTGTGAGGGTCAATTTGACAGGTGGTACTTTGATAAAGAAGCACGTGCTTGCCATCCTTTCCATTATGGAGGATGTGAAGGAAATAAGAACAATTTCCTTACCGAAACTGCCTGCTCTGCTAAATGTCTTTCTCCGCAGCGACAAAAGAGTGAGTTTAGTTCCATCTTTCTTTATTTTTTCTTTTGCATACATCATGCATTATCAAATTAATGAGGTCTTACTATTAATACTTGCCTGATCTAGAGATCACTGGGATGGTTTTGGCAAACCACTATTATTAGTTACAGTTATGAACTCAAGAAGTTGACTTCAATCTTCTACACTGATTCCTTGAGTCAGACAGGGTTTAACCTAAACCATTCTAGTGATCATATCCAATAAGTAATCAAGATCTTGGTAACTTTCATATAAACCTTAGTATTATATTATTTTAATTATTATAAGCACAATTACTTAATAAATGTTAACTTTGGTTGGATCGGTGCTGCTCAGAAATGGGTAAGTGCGAACTTGAACCAGATGCAGGTCCATGTAAGGACGAACATAAACGATGGTATTACAACATAACGACCGGACAGTGTTCGGAATTTACCTATGGGGGCTGCCTTGGAAACCTTAATCACTTTGACAGCAAAGCTGACTGCCAGCTCGAGTGTAAACAACCTGAATTTGATAATTCCGTCAAAGGTATTCCCTTAAAGATGAAATTGGGTGGTAGTTTTCCCTTGGAATTGTTGCACAATACTAAATAATTTAATCATGGTGAAGGATTACTTCGGCACTTGTTTAAGATTGGTTTGAACACATCTCTAACTTCTAACACAAATTTATTTTCTTATTATTTCTCTTTTAATTCTTAAACTTATTAATTTAAAGAAAAAAAAGAAAATTATACAAATATTTCAATAAGATATCATACCTCCTCTGGCAAACTTTTTAAAATGGCAAAAATGCTAATCTGCACTAATTTCATAGACTTAATTTTAAAGTTTCTGTACAAAAAAAAAAACCTTATATAATGGCTTTGTCTGCCTGTCAGTTTGTTGAAATTCTGCACATTGGTGCATCTCGGCATTTTTAAACAGTTTTTGGAGTTTTCACACTTAATATTTCCTAGATGGTGAACGACTAAATAAAAGTTTTTAGTCACCATGACATTTTATACATCAATTTAAAGGTCTTGAAGTGTAGGAAAAGAATATGCAACTATTAAAATTTCACACTTAATAATTTTAACTTTATCATACAGAAACCGAAATTATCGCCTCATGTAATTACGTGAGCCTTTGTTTATATGTGAGATCTATTCTCTAGTTTTTACCACTAAATCATCTAATTTTAAATTTCCAAATTACTTAGTGATAGAAATAGTAAACAGTTTTATAGAGTTTGCTATAGAAGGGATAATCTGATATGTGAACTTTCTTATATTGTATATAAATATTATTCTACCTCTCAATTTTCTTATTCTTCTTTGATTTCACTTCTTATTTTTTACTTATTATAATTAATTTCTTACTTTATTAATTACTTACTTTTTTAATTAATTCCACTTTATTAATTATTTAACACAAATAACTGGGTAGCATAGGGTAGCAGCTATAGTATAAGTACAACCCTTAATCTAACAAAAATACTGATTTATAGTTAGTTTTACTGAACTTTTATTTTGATATAAATAACAGATTTACACACTTATCTTCTTCTCTTATTAATTCTTAATTTATTTTAAGGTAATTTTATTTGATAATTTAACAGTGGTGCATGAATGCTTGCTTATAATTACTAATATATTGTCCTGTTTCTTGCTTTCTCACACTTGTAAACCAGGTGAGTGTAGCCTTCCGAAGTCAGAGGGTGAATGCTCAGGAAAATTGGCTCGTTGGTACTTTGATAGCACTGAAAATCGCTGTATGCCTTTCTATTACACCGGTTGTGGAGGAAACAATAATAATTTTGGTTATTTGGAACACTGCCAGGATTACTGCCCAGCTAAAACTGGTAAATATCTCTTACGTGTCAGATGAAGAAAAACAGAAGAAATTTAGATTGGTCAAGTTAAACTATAGATACATTTCCAATTGTAGATAAATTAAGTACTTTATTAAATATTGGTTGATGGTTTATTTCAATCAATTATCAATAATTATAATTTGCATTATTAATAGGAGAAGTTGGCACAGAAATGATCATCCAAGTTGTGTTAATTGCTTTATATCATCAGGCTGATAAAATCATTTATAGCATTTTTTTATTATTTTTTTTTTAATCTTTTTTTATTTTTTTTTAAAGAATAAATCTAAATTTGTTTTGCACAATACATATCTAAACATATACTATGAAGCCTTTCTCTAGTTAAAATACATTCATACAATCTAATAAATATATATATATACCACATATGAACATTTCTGATTTAATAATGTGGGATAATATGTACGACTAAAATTATACATAAAATGAATTATTAAAAAATATATTTGGATGTGGTCTAGGTGAAGATCTAATTTGTTGGTATTGCTGTAATAGTGAACACACTCTTTTGTAGAGCAGGTTACAAAAGGTAGTCTTTGAGTCGTTGTCAGATCTCGCCGACACTCAAGGAAATTTCTTATAAATATTTATCACGTTCATGATGGATGAACAATTGCTTAGCACTGCATGAGGATAATACAAAAAATCAACTTTAAATAACAAAAATAAGCTAGGAGAAAGCGGAAAGTACAGACAGAAATATAAAGATCTACTGGGCTAACTGGTTAGATAGAATCAGAACTGTAGGCCTTGATATAAGAAAGTAGATAGAAGTTCAATTGAAAGAGCACGTTCCTGGAAAGTGGCCTGCGCCTCAGTGAATCAACCAGGATCACATTCCGGGATTTTGGTCCGCCCTCAACATATTAATATTATGGGATGCTTTTATTACCTAATTATATGAGCAATACGTTGTAATAAAACTATCTTGAGTAATATTAAGTCTAACATTTATCTAAACAGTTATTGCAGAGGAACAATAGAAAGGAGTATTCTACTTTTTTCTTGTTACAAAAAAAAACGAACAAATTAAAAGTAAAGTATGAATCTCATCTCTTGCTCCTCATATTTTATTACAGATAATTTTAACATACTGCTGTATACAGTCGAACCTCGATATAACGTCACTTGATACAACGTTTTTCTTGATAAAACGTTGTTTAATGAAAGTCCCGAACTTATTTATTTATTAATTTTTTTTTTTTCAATTTTGATACGTTTTCTTTGATATAACGTTTTTTTAAGATGGGCCCAACGAAAACTTTATATCGAGGTTCGACTGTAGTAGGTTGCCATTTCCAATTGAATGGAGGATCTAAATTAAATATTTATAACTATTGTTTTTTTTTTGGTATTGTTTATTGTAAGTATGGAGTTAATTTTTGGAAATTTTAATAAAAAATAATAATAATAATAATGATAACACATCTCTCATCAAGTTTTGGTATTAATTTTTAGTTTTATAAAATCACTTGCATGCTAAATTATGTAGTAGAAAACACAAAAGTTATAGTTTAATTCTGCATGAACATTTTATTATGTATTCACTTTTAATTATAATTTATGTGCACTTATTATATTCAGAAACATGTTTGTATATGTTTTCTAGTAAATTTGTCAATTATACCCTACTCCAGTGGTGTACACAGAGTAGAGGGGCCATCCATATAATTGAATTAGGATGTGCACACTAGACAGTGCCAATTGCCTGCTGGGCCAGGATTTTTTCTGATGGAATTAAAAACATTAAATTGATTTATGATGCGTACACTTATTGGCCCAGACTGGCCCAAGCCAACTCGGATTTTGCCGATGGATTTTAATTAGGGTGTGTGTGTGTATACAAGACTATGAAGACCGGACTGAGATGGCCTTGATTTTTACAGATAGAATTAAATGCATTGAATTAAATTAGTATGTGAATGCTAAATCGGTCCCAATGCCAGTTTGGCCTGGATTTTACCGATGGACATGAATGTTTTTAAATTAATTAGGACGCATACGCACTATTGTCCTCCGTTTCCCTTAGTATTATAAAACATTTTACCCATAAAGACACACATTTAAACTTCAAACTGTTGTTGACTTTATTAATAGTGATGGTTCTTCAAATGCATTGATGAACCACTTGTTTAATTAGGCCCTTATTGATCCCATTTTTACTATCCCCGTGGTAGAGTTTTAGCCACTTCAACATACAGTGCAATGTACTACAGAAGCGAATATTTCCTCGATTCATTGATGGCCAAGCAGACATGGCAAGTGACTTAAGCCACTCGGCCACGCTGGCTCCTAATTTATTAACACTTTCAGTGCCGATGACGCAGACGTCTGCGTCATGACGAGGGTATACCCGCGAGCAGTGTGACGCACCTGTTGCGTCATGGTTCTATTAAAAATCTATTTAAAAAAAACAAATGGCGCCCGGGAAGCACCTGTAGTTGCACCAGCGGAGCCGAAAGTGTTAATAAAAATTTATTCTAATTTTATATTCTTACTTTTTAGGACCAAACTAGTTATTTTCTATGCAAACACTCACTCTTTTGAATAAAGTTTAAAATATCCGGAAATGAAAAAAAAAAAACAAAAAAACAATACTTTTCCTACTATTAATAGTGAGGAAAAGTAAAAAGTTGTTGATTTTTTTAAAATTTAAATATGTTTAATTTTGAGTTTTATTTGTTTCCTTCCTGTAGAAGTACCAGTATGTGGTCAACCTCCTTTGGAAGGTGATTGTCATAACTTCACTATTCGTTACTACTTTGACACACTTGAGACCAGGTGTAAACAGTTCTACTATGGTGGTTGTGGAGGAAATACCAATAACTTTCAAACAGAAGTCGACTGCTACAAGCAGTGTGAACCTTCCAAACTACCTCCGGAACCTGAAGAGCCTCCATTTACAAGAGGTATTGCTTATATATACTTTATATATAAGAGGAATGATTGATAAATATTGTATGAAGTTAAAAGTTATATGAAAGGTATTTGTGTTTGTATAATATATTCAGAAACACATAGTTTTTGGACTTACAATAATGCCTTAAATTTAGGAAAAATATTTTAAAATCGCCAATATCTGCCATGTCCAGCAAGTAATGCACCTATATCCTGCTCTGTTACTCTCCTGTTATCTATCTTGTAGTAGTAACCTGTGGTGTGAAACAAGTTTAACAGACTACCAATTTTCTAGTGCTGGAATTATGCATAACCACTTGAGAGAAAATAGAAGTTTTAAAAAACATAATGAAACATTATATTTTTTTTTTTTGACGTAAAATATCAATGACCACCATTTTGTAAAAAAAGTTTTGATATTTTTTTTATTTAAATAGTTATTAACTCTATTTCTACACAATATTTATCAATGATACCAAGCCCACTATAATATGCTCTACATGTTGGCACCCCACAGTAAAAAAATTAATTAATTTCATTCAACCAGCTTTGTCCCTTTGAAGTCGGACTGGTGGTAAAAGACAGACATGAAAAAGTTAAGGCTGGATTCGGTTTTCGTAATATATGAAATGCAAAAGTATCTAACTATTTCAAACTCTAAACAATACAGAAAACAAAATTATACATATATAATATAATTAAAGTTGCATAGCTGAAGAGGATCCTTGAGTTTAAGGGATGTTGTGTAGCCTGCAATTTTTTGTACATTTGTATGATTTGGTAATGTTAGGCAGTTCTTTTAAAGCTGGATTCTAGCATGCTTTCTACTTATTTAAAAGAACCTGAATAACTTAAACTTTTATACTGTGACTGTGGTGTTTTATACTGTATTAGAAAATTTTGTTGTTATTATATGCATTAATAGCTATTCTGATTTTAATTATTTTATAGATATGTGCATGCTGTCCTATGAAGTTGGATCTTGTACTGACTCCATTTCAAGTTGGTTCTTTGATAGCAGGTAAAAAATCTTGTTTTTTTGTTTTTTTTTATAGTTTATCTAGTATAGTATGTGGATATATAAGGCAGAGGGTAAACAGTTTGGGGTAGTGATTGTATTTGACTTTTTTTTTTTAATCTACAGGGATGGAATATGTAAGGAGTTTGAATACAGTGGCTGTCATGGTAATGGAAACAGGTTCCCATCTTTAGAAGAATGTGAAGCTTCATGTGAAGGTGTGGTTGATATATGCAGATTAGGAACCGTACAAGTACGCTGTGATGCTTCCAGCTCTCCTACTTGGTATTTCTACGATCCAGCTTCAGAGGCATGTAGGCAGTATGCAGACACGTTATGTCCTGGAAATGGAAACAGGTAAATGAACAGAATTCTTGAGGCATTAAAGAACTGTATTCTATTTTGCAGAAAAAATTTACAAGGAAGCTTGTTTCAGGTTCCAGAGTAGAGAAGAATGCCAGGCTAGATGTAGGCCGGGAGGAGTTAGACCACCTGTTACCCAGGCTCCTTACTTACCAGATATCTGCTGGGCAAGACTTGACCCTGGACCTTGTCTAAAACAGGTAAATAACACATAATTCACCTCTATTTCTGTTCCTTAAAATTTTTTAATTATATATTACAACATAAAAGCAACATTTTTATACGTTAGGCATAAATGGGCTTGCTAAAAGAAAAACTCAAAGAGTAAAGTATATCAGTATATTGTCATAAACTACAATAGCTAATTTTTAGTATAGATCAGTTTCAACCACTTATTTTGAACTGAAATTCACTACTGAAATTCACTACTGCAATTCAGATCCCTTTACCTGATCACCATCTGTGATAACTTGATCCTTTTCTTGTCCTCAACCCAGATATGAAGTAGAAATGTTATTAAACTAATATTTAATTTTTTTTGTGGTAGATACCTGCATGGTGGTATGACCAGTCTTCAGGTAGATGCCAGCAGTTTTCTTATGGTGGTTGTGAAGGTAATGCTAACAGATTTTCATCTGAAGAACAATGTGAGAGGCAGTGTGGACAGTTCAGGAGACATGGTAAGTGACATTAAAAGATTGCTGTTGACACTCTCTTAAATCTCTGATAATTCTCCTGATTGTAGTAAATAAATATAAAATGTTTGTTTAGATACATGCTGGGAAAACAAGGATGTGGGTTCATGTGATCAGGTTCAAAGCAAGTTTTTCTTCAATGTTGTGTCGAAGCAGTGTGAGGATTTCCTCTACAGTGGATGTGGTGGTAACACCAATAGATACTCCACAGCCGAAGAGTGTCAGGCTATCTGTATCAGTAAGCAAGAACCACCTATCGTTAAAGGAGAGAATTCTCAGCTTGCAGACCAAGGTAAACTTAAGCATTTCATGTCGCAGAAATATTTTTTAGAAGTAAAAAAATATAATAAATCAAAATAACCTCATTGCACTTTCTTTCTTTTTTTTTCTTTTTTTTAGAAATCTGCAGGCTACCAGTGGAACCAGGTTCTTGTTCAGGCTATATTGAAAGATATCACTTCGATGAATCCACCAAAACATGTTCACCTTTTGTATTCACCGGTTGTTCAGCAAATCTCAACAACTTCCACTCTTATGATGAGTGTATGGCTTTCTGTGCTCCTGAACTTTCTCACAGACGTATGTTGTTTAAATTAAAGTTTAAAGATAAGATTTTTACTTTGATTAAAATTGTTATTTTATAATACTACTAGCTGGATACCCGTGCTTCGCTACGGATTGTTTTTATATTTGATAAGTTTATAAACTACCATGAAAGCATACCAATTATTTTACTATTCGAGGATATGTAGATTCTATCCCTCCTACTTATATCCCCCCTCCTCTTTGATAATTTAATTTGTAAATATCCTAAATTTACCCCCCTCCTAAATGAAAATAAAACAAAACTGTCATAAAAAACAATTAGTGTACTCTTAAAGAGCATTTTAACGATATGCATCATGAAGATGAAGGGCATTAATTACTTCTCCCCGTACCCCTCTGAAACAAAATTTATAGTTCGAAAATTCGTGGACAGTTACCTCCCCTTTGCTTTGAAGGTCAAGTGTGCAATTTTCATCGAGATCGGACTAAAACTGTAGATTTGTATAAAAGACTATACATATGTACACCCTTATGATGACTTTTATATCCATATACCCCTTCTAAATGAAAGTAAGACAAAACTGTACTTAAGAACAATTACTTTTCTCTTAAACAGCTTTTCAACGATTTGTATCATGAAGGGTATCCATTACTTTGTCATTTGTACCCCTTAGACATTACAACAATTACTGTACTCTCAAAGAGCATTTCAACGACATGCATCATGAAGATGAAGGGTATTCATTACTTGTACCCCGTACCCCTGTGTACCAAAATTGTAATTTCGTAATCTCATGTAGGCAGTGACCTTCACCTTGTTTTGAAGAAAAAGTGTGTAAATACTCATCAAATTAGGATAAAAGATATACCCTCATACGGATATTCTTCTTTTATATAAGATATAGCTTTATTTTTCAATTTATCCCCCTTCTGAGTGAAAATATGATAAAGCTGTTCATAACAACAATTACTGTCCTCTTAAATAGCTTTTCAACGATATGCATCATGAAGCGTATTCATTACTTTGACATTTGTACCCCGTACCCCTGTGTACCAAAATTAAATTTCGAAAATTCATGAAGTCAGTGTTTTTCCCCTTGCTTTGTAGGTCAATTATGCAAATTTACATCAAGATCTGACTACAACTGTAGATTTGTATAAAGAACATACATTCGTTGATTTTTATATATGTATGGCCGCCATCTTAAATCAAAATGCCCGATTGGTTAACCATTTATCTAAAGTTACTAATTTGATATAAGGAATCTAACTTCTAAATTTCAAGGTTCTAGTGCAATTGGTTCCGGAGATATCGTCTTGTCGAATTTTGTATATAAATGGCCGCCATCTTGAATCAAGATGGCGGATTTTAAAAATATTTCTTAGCGAGCACCTAGGAGGTAAGAGGAACACACCTACAAAATTTCATGGTCGTAGGTCCAGTGGTTTCAGAGATATCGTGATGTGTCAGTGAGTCAGTGAGTGGTATTTGGATTTTATATATATAGATAGCACGTATGTTACAGTTAAAGAGGAATTTGTAAAATAGTCTTAAGTGAAAGTGAGTTGTATCTTTTGTTGATTTGCATCATTGAATAGAGTGTTTCAAGGGATTTATACATATCAGACATATGTAAACATAATTTGACTAACCTCTGTCCCTTAATTTTTCCATTTTCCTGTTAGACCAAGTTAACTCCGTGGCAAGCATGTAGAGGGATAGGCCTGCCAAGGGGTTCATACAAAAATTGCTATTATGTAATGGGCAACACAGTTTTAGTGTGTCGCTCAACAAACCTTAAAATTGACACACCCAATCATTAATGTCAGTTTTATAAGACACACACAGTTGAACTCTCAAAATCAAACTAAACTCTAGAAAGGAAAAGCTAAACTAGCTTTTGATAACAAAACAACACTTTTACTTTTACTTTGCTACAGCTGGTAATAATTATTACTGTTGACATCTTCATTATTTCAAAATTGTTATTTTTGTCTTTTTTAGCTAATGAAGTGGATCAAGATGATTGCTATGAGGAGGAGAGCGAATGTGCCTCACTTACAGATTGCCCTTACGGAGTTGAAATGAAAGCTAACTCTCGTGGTTGTAACATCTGCACATGTCACTCACCCTGTGAAGGCTTCGATTGTGGATCTGATTCCTTATGCTCCGTCAGGTCCCAGTCTAACCCTGTAACTCTTAATACGGAGTACATACCTGTTTGTCATCCGAGTAAGATTGTTAATTCTACTTTTTTAAGTCAATACAACAACCTTGATATAATGTGAACTGTCTGAAAGAGTATAAGCCTTTGCTCATTATAATTATTTTGCTTTTTCTATTGAAAATATCACTACTTAAAATCTTTTTAAATGTAGTCCATTTAAATACAAATTTAATAATATAAGCCGTTTTACCGGGAAAAATCTAGTTTCTAAGAAAATAGCTTTAAACACGGATAGAGAGAGGCTGGGTATGATTCACCACAGAGAAGTTATTTTTATAATAAATTTTGATAAAATGTTCTATAATAATTAAATGTATCTTTGAAAACTCAAAAATTAATAAATGGAAAACACTGGGCTATGTAATTATGAACTCTAATATGAGAAAGTTTGTCTGAGTTGTCTTGGACCAATTTTTTTTTGCCTAGTTGGCCCATCTAAATCTAGATCTATTATTGGCTCACTCCCCATTTTTTATTTTTTTATTTTTTTTTTAATGATTCTCCCTTGCTGTCAGAGTTAACACTTATCTTGGCCTGACTGTAACAAGGTTTAATGTTGGTATTGAATGAATGAATAATATTTATTCTGAATAAACATGGGTTTGTTCTTATCTCAAGCTTTGTATTCAACTCTAGAATATTAAAAATGTTTAGTTTATTATAAAGTTTGTTTGTTAAAAGTTAAAACAACCTTGTTGACAAAGCGATATACTAAAAATGATTGTTTATGTTGATTTTATCAGTCTTAAAGGCTGGTAGGTGTCCTGAGGTGTCTATGGAAGCAACATGTGACGAACTGTGTACTAAGGATTCACAGTGCCCTGGAGTAGAAAAATGTTGCTACAATGGATGTGGTACCCAGTGTCTCAGACCTGAATTTGATGAAGATATCACCACTGCTCGTCCTCACCCACATCAAGGAGGTAATCAAATATCTTCGCAGATGAATAATAAGCTTAATATCTTTTTAGGTATGAATAATTATGTGTTCACATATTTTAATACCTCAAGGAGATAGCTGGACATTTGTTCTTGCTTCACTATTTACAGCTTAATATTGCTTATTTGACTACTATTTACTATTTAATGTGATAATTTTTTTTATTAATAATTTAACATTACTTTGACCTTTTGTTTGTTATAGTGGAGCCACCTCAGATTCTGACTGACGACTCTGATACCAATGTAATTTCAGAAGAAGGTAACTTTGCTTCACTTAAGTGTGTAGTCAGGGGCTCACCTATACCTCAAATAACGTGGAAGAAGGATGGTGTATTTGTACGTATTTATAATCATTTACCTACTTTCTAGCTTTATTGGCTTATTTTAAGTATAACAATGTGGTATATCAATTAATTAAATCTTTGTACTTGCATACGATTTTACTTGCATACGATTACACACAAGAATAAAAAAAGTTATTTATTATATCCACCGAGTATAAAAACTAAATAGAGGTCTCATGATATAGGCCGGAGGGAGTGTGGAGTGGCACCATTTGTGAATCAGCTTTATTAATTAGCTCTATTTAGTCTCTATACTCGATCATTACATCCTTGTGTCCCACTCTGGATTATCTAAGTGTTGTTTATGTATTTTTACTGTGCAGATTAACAGCACTGGTACAAGTAAATACAGGTTGTTATCCGATGGAACACTTCAAGTAATTGGTTTGATCAAGGACGATAGTGGCCTGTATATTTGCATTGCTGAGAATGGTATTGGTCGACCTATTACCAAGGAATTCCATCTTAAAGTTAACGGTAAGTCAATTATAAACTTTTAAACAACTAATTGATGGTTTGAATTTTTAGCTTTTTTAACACAGCATTTATGAGCCCATAGTGTTTAAATTAGCTTTTCAATAAACTTATAATAATCAAAAATAGAGGAATAGAGTTAATTTTTAATATCTGCGGTAAAAATAACACATTTGAAAGAGCTAAGGTTTGTTGTGAAAAATTGTTTTTTGTTTTTTTTTTTCTGAAGTATCGTAAGATTCAGAGATGTTGATTACTTTATTATCCTACCATTAGAAAGAAACAATCAGGAATTTTGTTTTTGTTGAAATAACTAACTCCTTTATTTTACTTCTAAGAATTCTTAAAATAAAAGATCTAAGCCTCGATCTTTAGTCTTTGAGTCACTGTTTTTACTTCAATCTAGAATCATGTACGTATATGATCCTTAATTTTAACTGGTGATATTGATGGCACATCTATTTGGAATCTCCATAATAACATAGATTTTTCATGACAGAGATTCAAAATTCCGTGGTATACAACCACCTGTTAAACACTTTTTAAATGTATTTATTACAAAAATTAATTATATGATACATTTACTAGACCTCTATTTGGGGAAACTATAGAAGATTAAATTCTATTTACCATTCTATATTTTAATTTAAATCAAATTATAATTATTAATAACAATGGGAAATAGACAGAGCAAAATAGACTCCAGCGCCGGGACTCGAACCACGGGCCTCTATATTTCTGTTACAGTGCAGTGCTGTTACAGGACAGTGTAGCACTGTAACGGAAATATAGAGGCCTGTGGTTCGAGTCCCGGCGCTTGGAGTCTATTTCCCATTGTTCATAATAATTATAATTTGATTTAAATTAAAATTTAAACTTTCCGTAGTATAAATACTACCAAATAACTTAAAAAATAGCACTCTATATTTTTTAAGCTAGTTTAAACCCTCTATAATAAAGGATTTATGGTTTTGGTTTCATTTTATTTTGTGCATGCTTTAATTAATTATTAATTAGCTTGTTTCTTTTCAATTAATCCTATAAAAAAAAATCTCTTTCTCTAAGTAACATAGAACTCAAAATGTGTTATCTATTTAATATTTTTCTGTATTTTTCATTTTCTGTAATATATCAATGCACATTTTAAATATTTAATTTATAATTGATTTGTAAAAAAAAAATCGAAAAAGGAAATCATTTAATTCCTACAAATTACTGAAAAAATTATTTTAGAAGAGCATATGCATGTGGTCATATTAATTCCCCAATTATAAAGTGGTTTTATTCCGTTTGCCTATTTATATAAAGAAAGAGATTATTTTTATGCTAATGGTTTGTGAGAATTTGCTGATATTCATCAGCTTACCTGCATGTATGAAGTAGTTAGAAAGCATGTGGTGTGGTATATGGTTTAGACGGTTTACCTCTTCGGCCATCGGTGCTGGGAGAAGACAACCCTGATATTGTTGTGGAGCTGGGAGCACCTGCTATGTTGACTTGCAGAGCTATCGGTTGGCCACGTCCAGACGTCATGTGGTTCAGGGGTAATCACCTACTAGGCTTCTCGACTGCGGAGTTTGAACAAGCCAGGGACTTCACTCTGATAATCAAATCGGTTAAGCTGCCTCATCTTGGGTTCTACACGTGCCAAGCCTACAACGGACAGGACCGACCTGCTTCGTACAAGATCGCACTCAAAGCATTTGGACCTGCCCAGCCTGCCGATCCTTATGATGTTACCTACGACCAGTTCCTTGTATCCCCTCCTCGTGGTCCAAAACCTCCTCCTTACTTACTAAGGCCTAGGCCTACAAGTCAACCTCCTCCTCCACCCCCTCCTCCCCCTCCCCCACCACCTCCTACCAAGAGGTACACAGGTAAATATCGCTGTTTTGATTTTTATTGGTATTTTTATTAATAACATATGGTTGTGGATTTGCTTGCTTGGTTTTGATAACAGTAGAATTTTTTAGTTTAGAATAATTCATTAATAATAGATAATAAAAGTTTTAGATGTATGCTTCTTAAATTTATAAATCGATTTAGAGCCTCAGCCAGGAGAAAACAAAAAGAAAAGCTGCTCTTGGCTTTGTGTTCTTACTTAATGCACTTCTTTTCTGCTCAACCAATCTTAATAAATTTATGATTTTAAACTTTGATTTTGGCTAACATGGCGTTGTATGATTTAAAATTTGTGCAACTTAAGGTTCTCAATTTGGCCTCTACTATTAAAGGGATCTAATTATGAAAGGCATTGTTATAATTTATTATTTCTTGTTAAACAAAATTATTATGATTTTTCTTGGTTGTATGTCTTTTAAAACATTTTTTTTTAAAAAAAAGGTTATTCATTAAACACTATATACATAAGGATATTTAAAGGACCAATTAATTTTGTCAATCTAAAATTGATAAAATTTTAATTTAAAAAAATAAAAAATCAATAGAATATAGAACTAGGTCGATTAAATATATAGAAACCTAAAATTAAAACAATTTTAAATATTGTAATGCATTTCTTGGTCTAATTTAGTATCTATCACTTTTACAATCTAGTTCTATATGTTATAATAAAATAAAATGACCTGAGGTCTATATCTATTAAAAAAAAAGTCTTGACTCATTGGGGCTATTGACTTACTTAATGTGAAGAATTCAGTTTGTTTATTGATGAATTGTGACTGATTATTTGCAATGGTTATGTTTAGTTCCAGTGAAAGTTAGGATCAACGTTGACAAGACAGAGTATGCACCTGGTCAGGACATATCACTTCCATGTGATGTAGAAGGCTTCCCGATGCCTCAGGTTACCTGGTATAAGAATGGACAAGAAATATACTCATCAAACAGAATCAGTATTACAGGTAAAACATGTCTTAAGCTTTATTTTATAATTTTTGTAACTGTTTAATTTAAACTAAATAATTTGTGGGAAACGTGTGTTATCTTTCTGATACCAGTTATAGTAGAATTTAGTCATTTGGTCTAGATTTTTCCTTGTTTGTTTTAAAAGTATTAACAATGAACAAATATACTACTACTACTTATCTGTTGTAATAAGAGGAAGAAAAATGTTAACAAATAATATATCTTTTATACCTAAATTCATATAAACCCACATTTCATATAATTTGATTGTTTATAATCCATTATTTTACTAAACAGTTTAAAAATATCACTTATAAGAGAAGTCAGAAAATTCTGAGACTAATAAATTAATTAAAGAAGAGGTATCTGCACAGTAGCAAAAATTAGCTCTCCATGCTATTCATATTTATGGATAATGGTTCTCTTTAAGAATGCAACACATATTTATAGATAATTCTATTTTCAGATCCGTATTCTACAACTACAAGTCTAATTCATAAAAGAATACTTGTAAATTTTATGGAAAAAAAAAGAAGTGAGGCAAAAAACTTGCAGTTCAAAGCTTTTGAACTGCAGTGTCCTGTTGACAAACTGAAAGTAGAAATTGGGTTGAACTAAACCCAATTCTTTACAACGAAAAGATTATCAGGTCTGATATAAATATCATTATGATGAACAATGAACACCATTTTTTGATAAAATAAATTGATCGCCATTTTGATGGTAGAAGAATTACGATTGTAGCCAATTTCAGTCTTTGTTTACTCAAAACAGTTTGTGTATTGAGTTATAGTACTTAAAACTCGTTTTTTTTTGTTTTTTTGTTTTTTCTTTTTTTTATGCAACACGTGACCTAGTTTATAAGGTAAAATATTAGTTTGACAAGTGGTACTTATAAAGAGGTACCTTTGTATTATTCTAGCCACAGCTATTAGTTGATTTGGTTGTGGTTGAAGTAGAAGAAAGAAACGAGAATAATGAATAATTCATGTTAATAATGCATTAATAACCAATAAATGGCATTACTTCATTTATTCACCACTGTATTATTTTAAATGATCATAAAAAAGGTACGGATAATCTAAAACTATAATCTAAGGTTACGGGAAATCTAAAAGGTATGTTGTAAGAACTCAAATTCTAGTTTCATGTAAATTAAAACAATAAGACCAAACAAAATTTACAAGTTTGTTCTTTTCTGCACTACAACATCTCACGAACCTTGAATTCCTTAGTCCAAATAAATTGGTAAGGCGTTAAGTCTCACGTAAAAAGGGTTTCGTTGATATTGTGAACAAAAATTATTGAAGGGGAGGGGGGGGGAACAAAAAAAATGGCGCCGAACATTAAACACTAACCCTAAGTGGTATATTTTTATTATTATTAAGTGGTATATATATTTGTAATCTACTCTTCAATACCTTTCATTTGATACCCTACTCAAAATTAGTAAGGGGGTGGAGGAGGAGGGATTTATAATTTTTTGACAAAATGGCGGGGAAAATAAAATATTACCCCTGAAGTGTTATATATTTTTGTCATCTAATCTTCAATACCTTTCATTTGATACCCCACTCAAAATTTTGAAAAAATATTTTTTTTCGTGTGACATGAATTAGCTGCCATCTTGGATTACCAGTAAATCAGATCGAGTTGCTAATCTTATTATTTCATTGGCCCAGCAGAATGCACATTTCGCATATTTTTCTAAATTTTAAGTAACAGCGGAAGTACGATTTTAGGGGGGGGGGCACACAACATTTCGATGTTTTTTGATAAAATGGCGGTGAAAATTAAACACTAACCCTAAGTGGTATAATTTGTAACCTACACTTAATTACCTTTCATTTGATACCCCACTCAAAATTTTAAAAAAATATTTTTTTTCGAGTGACATGAATTATCCGCCATCTTGGATTTCCAGTACATCAGATCGAATTGCTAATCTTATTTTTTCTATGGCCCAGCAGACCGCACATTTTGCATATTTTTCTATATTTTTAGTAATAGCGCAAGTACGGTTTTAGGGGGGGGGGGACACGAAAAATTTCGATGTTTTTTGACAAAATGGCGCCGAAAACTAAACACTAACCCTAAGTGGTATATATATTTGTAATCTACACTTTAATACCTTTCATTTGATACCCTACTCAAAATTTAAAAAAAATATTTTTTTTCGAGTGACATGAATTATCCGCCATCTTGGATTTCCAGTACATCAGATCAAATTGCTAATTTTATTTTTTCTATGGCCCTGAAGACCTCACATTTTTCTATATTTTTAGTAATAGCTAGGGCTCGGATTGATATGCTCGATAAAATCTCCAGATATGCTCGAAACCCCCATTATATGCTCGATAGATATGCTCGAAAAAAAAAAAACCCATAATATGCTGTTAAATATGCAGCTTATGTTCGAAAAACGCCATTTAAAACTATAGAGAGGACAGTGAAACGAAAAAATCTACAACTTATCTTCATATACGAGTATTATTTTCAAACTGTACGCATAATACACTGCTATATCCACAAGTTTCAAGTATGTATGAGAAATTTTATGTAAAAGTTACAGTTTAATTACAAAATTTTCAGTATTAGTCGAGTAAATGAAGTAGATTCGTATTGATCTGTACATCAAGATCTTTTCTATATTTTCATTTTTAATTGATTTTCTTAAATCGACCAATAAAATCTTTTGACGTCAATTACAAATACTTAACTTATGCCGCATCTTGTGCAGAGTAGTTTGGAAAATCGTCAGACATTGCTAACCTCAGAAATGACGCTCATGCAGGCTTTTATGAAAGTCAAGCATCACGCCCTTCATTCAAAGGCATGAAGACGAATGGGGGGGGGGGATTTTAATAAAATCAAAGTATTTAGACGAAAAACCACAAGAATGTGCATTTATATGCTTTTCTGAAAAGAGCTGTTATATGCATTTGGGGGAGAATTTTAATAAAAGCAAAGTATTTTGACGAAAAACCACAAGAATATGCATTATATGCTTTTCTGAAAACAGCCGTTATATGCATTTATATGCTCGATAAATTTAAATTCTGTTGGTCTCAGAGAGGTGAAAATACCACCAAAAGGCTTCTTTTAATGAGTACTATTCAGGAAAAAAATATGCAAATATGCTCAAATCCGAGCCCTAGTAGTAGCGGATGTACAGTTTAAGGAGGGGGGGGGGACACAAAAAAGTTCGATGTTTTTTGGGAAAATGGCGCCGAAAACTGAACACTAACCCTAAGTGGTATATATATTTGTAATCTACTCTGCAATACAATACCTTTCATTTGATACCCCACTTAAAATTGTAAAATAATATTTTTTTCTCCCGATGTGAATTATCCGCCATTTTGAATTTGAACAGCTGATTATTTTGAGTTCTCTATATTTTTCCTGTGTGCGCGTCAAAACGATCTTTTATACTGGAAAGTTTCATGTTTTTATCTCTTATGGTTCAAAAGTTATTGGAACCGTACAGAGTGACAGACAGACACAGGAACTAAACTATAAGGGTTTCTTTTTTTTTGGTTTTACCAACGAAACCCTAAAAAGGGGTTTTTTCACAATGTTTGTCATCATTAATCTGTGTAAACACATGGAATCTAAACTGCTGCGCCAATTTTATGATGTATAGAGGTTCAGAAAAATCATATCCTGAGGCAAAATCAAAGAATGAATTTTAGCTCCAAATTTGGGGACGCTACTCCATAAAAATTCTGAAAATACTTTTTGAAAATGGTCCCAACGATTTTTATTTTTTAAAAAATTATAAAATGTACCCTGCATAAAAGATTACGCATTGCAACAAATCTATCCATGTTGTTTTCCCGGGAAAATCTAGTTTTCAAGGTATTTCTGAGAATGAATCTGATTGTATTAGATTGAAAAAAGTTAAAAAGTTGAAAATGTTTTAAAATTATTCAAAAATAAATAAATTAAATGAGTTATATCAATTAAATTAGAATTAATATCTATATAAGAAAGTTTTGTTCGATTTATAGGACCAATTTTTCCTTGATAATTAATTTTGAAGTTGGGTTTCCTCCTAATATTCGGGTTTTACTTTTTTCATTATAATTTTGCTTCCGAGCTTACCGAAGGTAGCGGAAGCTATTTTCTTTCCTTTCTGAAACTAATTTGCTTGTTTTGTTAGTATATTTTCCACATTTATTTTTTATATGGAAAGAGTTATTTAAGAAGAAATGTATTATAAAAATGTATTTAATATTTGTTTAGATTCTCATAGATTATTGATAAGTGGCTCGGAGATAACTGATGCTGGAAGGTATAGATGTCATGCTGATAACTCGTATACTTCATCCGAAGCTGTCGTAGATATACAAATTAAAGGTATTTATTATTAATCATTTTAAATTATTTAATATGTTGTAAGTTGGAGTACCTGTCATAATGGAAAGAGGTTCATATATTTTTTACCAAGAATTCACTTAAAAGCTTATTTTCTGGAACTAGTGCGGTGACAGAGATCAACAAGAAACATTTTCACTGTGGACAGTTTAAAGACCGCAAAGGAAAAGAATGGAATGTCAAATTTGCATTGAAATCATCAAAACATCAAGAAGCATTTGGATTTTGGAGCTGCATTAAAAATTGATTGAATATTTATACTTTATTTTCAGACCATTCTAATCATTCAGCTGAACACTTTAGTATGTTTACTTCATTTTGATAAAAAAAAATGTACAATTCCACTTGTTTTAAGTCCTCTTGTTTTTTTTCCAGGTGTATTTGTTCCATTTAATTGCACTGATAATCCATTCTTCGCCAACTGTAAGCTGATTGTCCAAGCGAACTACTGTCCTCACGAATACTACGCCAAGTTCTGCTGCAAGTCTTGCACCGAAGCGGGTCAAATACAACATCCAAGATTTAAACGCAGTTTAAATTCTAATTCACTAGATCCTGAAAAACTTAGTATGTTACCTTTAACCAAACGTCAAATCCAGTTGTTACCTTTACCCCGCCAACGTGAAATTAAGATGTTACCTTCACCACCTTAAATGCATAGATCCACTTGTTACCTTTGAATCTAACTGAAAAACATATTCATCTGTTTTTATTTTCCCTCCTTGTAAAGAAAACCAGCATACATTATTTTTATTTTTTTTAGAACTTTACATGAATTATTCTGTAGCCTAGATTTCCGCAGCAAGAGTCTAATGAATGTAGATCTTCCTAGCCTTAGAGATTTTTGGTAGATCCTGACGTTTCGAACCTGTTACAGATGTTATTAAAATGAATTAACTTCATTTTACATAACCCTTTTCCAATTTTAAATATTCTTGAACATGTGATTATCTTTCAATTATTATTGTTAGAAAAGAATGGGAGATACGAAGATAAAAAACTTCTCAGCACCAAAAATAGAAGAGCAAACCTCTAGATCCACCCTCTCTAAAACTCCTCTGCTGTAGCTCAGTAGTTCAAGCTTTAAATCATAAATCTCTGGTTCCGTGGTTCAATTGCCAGGGACAGTACACTTTTATTTGTATTTCTCCTTTTCTTCTCTGATAATCATATTGTTAAAATTTCTTGGCATAAAGACCACAAAATTTAACTTTCTTCATTTATGTAATTTTAAAACAACAGATCAAATATAGCACTACTATAATTCAATCATTTGTTCTCTTCAAAAGTTTATCTAGCTGTTATAATTTTAGTGCTTTTATTTTGGCTGCTTTGTGGATCTGTTACCATTTGTATTATGTACTCTCAATCTAAATCATTTTTTTTTTTTTTTAAATATATAATTTCAACAATAATTTTGGATAGATGCTCAAAACATTTAAAAAATCATTAATAACTGTCATTTAATGTACTGCTTTTCTGTAAAATTCTCTATTTTGATGGTATATTATTTTACTTTTTTTAAGATAAATAAAATTTCCTCCAATACACTTTTGATGTAAATTTTTCTGATAAATTTTCTGTCAAAAGTTTTGAATTAATTTTGCTCCTTTTAATTGTATAAAATGCAGTGACAATAAATTTAATTTATTTTAACTTTCCTTATTGCTTTTGCATATTAATAATGAAGATATTAAATTGTATTATAGTTGAACCTATTAAATATCTTGGAAAAGTTAAAAGATATCAAACATTGATTTTAATAATTATTTTCTTCTAAAGTTAATTTTCATTTAAAAATAAAGAATTAAAAATAAAAAAATAATAATA
>KZ651309.1:12481-29180 GCA_001010745.2 Gerris buenoi | reverse complement strand
GTTTTTTTCCCCACAGTGGATTATATTTTACCTGGTAAATTCGGATTGTACGTGCGCCCACTTTAAGGATAGGTGATAAAATCCCGCATATTAAATTAAAAACCTTAATTTTGTGTACCCTTGAATTTTCAGTAGCCGCTCCGCATCACTTCGCGGGGCTCTGCTCATGTTCTGAAGAAAAACAACCCTCCTGTATATAAACCAGGTAGAGGTAAACCTCGAAAAAATTTCGAGGGCATGTACAGTCCGAATTAGCCTTCTACTTTCCTCTTCTTTTTATCCTTATTTTTACTGTTCATTTTTAAATCAAAATCACACACTGAATACTGCAACAAACCGTATAACGTATAATCTATAAAAATCACAAGAAACAAAGATTTAAAAACAAGAAAAGGGGGAATTACAATTCATAGAAAATAGAACCTTCCAATTTCGGCTTTCAAAAACAATCAGCTAACCAGCAAAGACATCTCTTTCAAACACTATCACAATTCCTATCAGTCGTCAATGACAATGACAGCCCATATATAATTTAGCTGTTTTGTTTGCTTTATTTAAAAAATATACGTATATTATAGTTAAAAAAGTCAATATTAAAGAAATCGGTCGATATCGGGACATATTTGAGTCCCGCCGGGACTTGAAATATGAGCGGGACAAACTCGTCAATATCGGGACTGTCCCGCTCAAATCGGGACGTCTGGCAACCCTATTCACACAAATGTGGACAAGCTCATATTTATGACTGGTTTCTAAAACAACCATAACTGGACATTTTTATATGTTTTATATCTGTTATTTCGTTATTTTCTGCCCTGATATATATTTGTTGGGCTGATTTTGATGAAATTTACCTTACAAGTTTCGAGGCATAATCTATATATAATCGCTATCCTTCAAAAATTCTGATGGAAAAAAAGTATCTATCAAAAACAGTTATATGAGATGATAAATTAATAAAAATTCTAAAATGTAGTCCACTTAATAATGAATCATCTAACTATATAATTGTCGAACTATTTTATATTTATTCTTTTAAGGGCCATTATTTAACTACAGTAAAACTATACTTAATAAATTTAATTTATTATGAGTCAATTTCACAAAATTTCCGTCAAAACGAAATAATTTGCCTAGTATTTGATAATTGAGATCGAATATCGATATAAAATAATCGGCAATAATCATTTGTTCATTGTTAAATAGATTTTTTTAAAGTTTACTCTTAAAAATTTGTTCAAGTGTTAATTTTATAATGTTAATATCTAATAATTTTATAAAATATATTCAATTTTACTCCCCTTCCATCCGTGTTTATTTTATTAAAAATGGAGCACACTCTAAAAGTCTGAAGTTTAATTTATTAAAAAGCAAAAAGCCTATAAATTGATTTCTTTTCCATGAAAAATAATTTGTAAAAATTTTACACATTTGTTTCGGGGTTCGGTTTTAAACCCAAGATGAGGGGATTTTAGCATTATTGCATTAAAATAAATTCAACACAGATTTTTGGTGCAACACTGCGTGTTGCTTCTTTTTTTTCGTTGTCGGCCATCTTTTTCTTTCAACGTCGTGGGTTGTTCAAATCGCGTATAGCTTCGCTTTCTTTCTTCCCTTCCATTCGTAATTCGGTAACCTACGAGAGCACGTCGTTTCTGATCCGTCTTCAGATTTTTTTCTGCAGCAACACAATAAGCATACAACATGGTAAGTTCAAATAGTACTTTATACTCTATGTTTGTTTACAGGATCCAGTTTTTACAACAACCCTCTTCGTTTTTATATAATTTTTTGTTTATCCATGTGGTTAATTTTAGTCTGGCTTCGGCTTCTCTTTTCTCGGGATTATTTATTTTAATGTTCATCACTGCCTTGGCCTTGTATTTATTTAACTCATAAATTTGTTATAAGTTAAACTCATCTTTTGTTTAAGTGCGTACAAACTCCAGGAAAAATCTGACAAAGTGAAGTATCATTCTAACTTGTAAATTACTATTATCCGAACTTATCGTTGACATCATGCGTTATTGTTACAACTTTATCATAATATAATGTATAGGGGACCTTAAACTATGTTCAACATATTGATTCATTAACGTTAAGTTACTAAATATAATCGAGGCCGCGTTATTTTAGTCAATACACGTGTATATTTAGCTTCTGCTTTCCTTTCCGCCGGCATTTGTTACCTATACTTTTGTGGGTATGAATGCTCAATGATCTGAGCTCATGAAAAGTTTTTAATATCTTTACGTTTGTCAAAAAAATTGGATTATTTTACTAACTACCTCGTCTAAATCCTAGAGGACTTACTGATTGAATGTACAATTACTGCCTTTCTGGATAACCTTAGCTTACAATTACCTTAGTTATTCTAATAGTATTTGATTACTTACATTGTATATAATAATTATTGTATTCATCTATTAATTGCCAAACCTTGTTATTATAAATTTGAGTCTCCCATCAGCATTATTGTCTCATTTGTCGGCGACAATTGTGTTAATAAAAATCTTACACCATATGGCGGTGTGAGCATGCTCAAGCTAATAAATGTTGCATAATTTCGTCCTTATGTCTGCATTAGCCAAAATTTCCTCGCTCGCATGCATTGGACAATAATGTTTTACACGCATGCATTGGACAATAAAGTTCTGATTCTCTTTAACAAACACATGCTTGTTAAACTGCTAGGTAGTTTTTTTTTTTTTAATTTGTGATAAATATTGTTGTAAAAATTAAGATATGGTTGAACTATAGAATCTGGGGCCCCTACTGATAACACGATATCTCACTATCGACCTTTTTCGAGGCATTATATATCGATATATATGTTGCCTATTGATACGTTTTTCTTCCGCCAGTCGCGCTGAACTTTATTTAAACTAATTTTATTTAAACTTTAATAATCGCAAAATATTCCACCAGTTACGCTCTGATACTTGACTTGTTCTCGTCTCTCGCCAAGTTCTCGTCACTACACGTGCTCTTAAATCATTAACTTTTATTTAAGTTAACGCTAATTGTTAAAGTTTAGGGTAAATCTGCACTATTTGGCCCACTAACTTCTAATTGTCCGATTTACTTGCAATTTTTTTTAAACTTCCTTTTTACATATTAAAAACGATTCCGGTTGTACCATCTCGTTAAATTCAATAGTTTTTTCGTAAAAAAATATGTAAAAGGGAAAACTAACTACGTAAACTAACTATAACCTTCCCGTATTTTTCTTAGGAAGTGACATTTTTACGTATTTTTTTAGCTGAAGTTAAAGTGATAATTTAGCGAATTTTATACTTCAATTTGGACATCTTCCTGGTCTATATGCNAGCCGCCTGCCTTTCCCCAACATCTAAAACGTCTGGCCACACATTGGTCCAATATTCTACAACATCACGCATATAATATAAAATATATAATATGAATGCATTATCGTATATCGTTAAAAATTATTTGATAGAAATCAATTAATTAAATGTATATTAATATAGATGCTTTAAATAAATGTATTATTATATAATAAATTAAATTATTTAAGCAATTATAATTAATCATAAAATTAAAAGTAATCACGATTTCAATTCATTCATGCTTGTTTATAAATAAATTCTTATTTAGTGATATAATATACATGAGTTTCTTTCTATTGAGAATTTTTAGATGCTGATTGGAAAACCCTTTTTCTTAAAGATTTCCTTTTATACCATTAAAAGGAAACTAACTTCCAATTCTAAATGCTCTGGACTCTAGGCCAATAATTTGTCCAGGTTTCGTTATGACTTATTAGTGCTATTATTTTTTATCTTTTTAAAAATTAAATTGATGCTTTTGTTTAATTTAATACTCGCGGGCTTCTCCCAGCAAACGAAACTGATAAAGATGATATTATTGTGTACTGATGAGTGTTAAAACACCTACAGCTATATTTATTTCAACACTCACGGGCGCGGGAGAAACCACGTAGCGTGTATTGGAATCAAATATTGGCCAAGGAACATTGGGCCAATGTGTGGCCAGACCAGACACTGGTGCGGCATTGCATCAGGGGGAGACAAATGTTGGAATCAAATATTTGTGAATGGGTCTATTGGCAAAGGTCAGCCAAGTGTGGCCCAGGCTTAAGTCTTGTAAGGTTATAGTTAGTGGTCAGTTTAGGTTAACCTATACTCAACTTTCTAACACTCTAGGTGTTAAACACTTTTGTTATTATTTATTTATTTATTTTATTAATTAAACTGGAATATTTGAATAGATGGACCAAATAGTACAGACTTACTAAATAAAATTCACGTATGATTATACTTAAATAAGAGGGATGTTTGGTGAAGAACTGACTAGGATTTTTTTTGTCGCAGAGCTTGTGAACAGTCTTTAGTTGAACAAGAGACTGGTCACTAGCATGTATAGTTACCTCATCTTCAACTCAAGTTTCTTAGTTTCCTTACCACTTTGGAAAACAGTGTAACAGCAGGATTACACTAATGGCTTGTAAACTAGCCTTGTTTCAAGAAACTTTTAAACTAGGTTATTGCACGGATAAAGAACATGCATACCTCAAAACTCCTAAATGTATGCACTACAACATATTAACTGCCAAATCTATGCTTATTAACTTTTGAATTTGTTTCTTAAATAAAACTTTTAGTTGAAATAGTTACCAAATCAACAACTTCCATTGATAGAAAATTCACTTGTGTTCAACAGATAACATTGTAATTGGCGAATCGGTTGTTAAGATGGATTTTTTCAGAATATTAACAATGATGTTTTGGTCCTTCATTAGGAGCTTCAACTTGCTATTATATTATTATTTCTTACTTTATTCCTCGTTCATGCTCATTCTTTCATTTGAGTCATAGATGACAATCAGTCATCTGAGTCGTCAAGCCATTACTCGATTGTATTAAGATTGCTGTGACAAAATATGTAAGTATGTTTAATGTATGCCAGATTTTACTGATCACAATAGTTACAAATGTTAACGCTTGGTGCAGCTAATGTTAAATTAAAACTAACTATATTAGCATGTCAAGTACAACAAAAAGTCATTTTTTGTTGGTAATTGTTGCAGACTTGTGAAGGTTGCAAGGTGACCATTTTTGAGTTGCCTTTTATAACGAGGGGTGTGAAGGAGGTAGCCTTAACCATCCTGGCATATCATGGCTGCTTCCCAACATTGAAGATGTGTCCCATATGTGGTGAGGAGGCCAACTATAGAGAGGATCAGCAACTATTTAGGTGTAGAAGGCAGCGAAGGATTCGTTATAGATTGTCTAAATGCAATTATTCATGCAAAATTACAAGAGATACTTTCTTCGATTCCGAAATGCAAATGAGCGTAGGAACTATTATGGAATTTGTGATGATGTGGTTAATGTTGCCCGCTCCAAGATTTGATACTATTAAGGTAAATCTTGAGTTGAGGGAACAGGCCATGACTGTCTGGAGTCAGCGCTGTGCAGAAGTGGTGTGCCATGCTATATACAGAGATTCAGCACCTCTTGGTGGCCCTGGCAAAGTAGTAGATATGGACGAGGCAATGTTAGGCAAAGATAAGTGGAATCGTGGTTATATGGTTGGAGTCTGGGTTTTCGGAGGAATTGAGAGGGACTCCAAACGTTCGTTTCTAGTTACAGTCCCAGCCAGAAATGCAGATACCCTTCTTGAGGTTATCAAGGATAAAGTTCTTCCAGGCACAACTATTGTCTCTGGTTTGTGGCGGGCTTATAATTGCTTGTCCCATCAAGGCTTTCTGCATTTCTCGGTTAATAGCTCAATCAACTTAGTTAACCCAGTCGCTCGCGCCGACAGAAGTGTTTGGTGTGAAGTTCATGGAAACGAAATACCACGATATGGCCAGCAGATTAATATGCTAAGGCACCTAGGAGAGTTCTATTGGAAGATTAAAACCCCTAAATTGCTTCGGTTCCACCAATTTCTTACAGATGCTGGCTCCTTGTTCCCAGTTTAGTTGTTGACCCTGCCATTTACTACATTTCTTATTTAATAATATTTTTCAATATCCGTGAAGTTAAATTTTTACTTAGCCTGCATTTACTCTTCTTGATTAAATCTTGCTATTTAATTTTTAAATTTGTCCTCTCTGTAGGTGCCTTTCCTCACCACACTAACCTGCTTTCACCACCAATGACCATCCATCATATGACATATATAACTAGGTTTAACAGCTCATTTATATACCTACAATATTATTCTTAACATATTTTATTGATGCTAATAAATATTAGCCACTTCATTATTAGCTAAAAACATATGTGTAAATTATTCTGTTAAGGCTATGTTGGATATAACACTATGTTTTGTGGCTGCAAGGCCTCTATAAACTAGAAAGTGACACATCTCAGCAGAAACAGGCTGCGTAGTTAAAAGTAGGCACCAATGTTTTCTGGTAAAACTCCAGTTTTATTTGAACGTCTTACACTTACAATTGAATTTCAGTTTTCTCTCTTAAAAAACAAGCCTTGCTTTTATTATCCAAGCATATCACTTCTTCAGTAGCACATCGACATAATTGCATTAGGTTTGTTCCAACAACACTTCAAACTGTACGACGCATGCGCATTAGCGAAAAACGGATCAATTGTGGTCTGTTTCGTATGGACAGTTCCAAACCAGTTTAAAGTGTGGTTGGAACCAACCTATTAAGTAAATTTGTGTTTGTGGCATTCAAGATGCAATCTATACCTTTGTCCGTCATTGTTGGTTTTCTAATAGGTTTCCTGTTGTAATTAATATACGTTCTAAGTTAAATAGTTTATGGGATCATCCTCTCCCTCTTTGCATAGCTCCCCTTTTGCTTAGCTCTGTTGGTACAGAATTTGTATCATAGAGATCCTTCCAAAGTGACCCTATCTAAAATTGTCTTCTTCATAACTGCAGTTTCCACCTTAAATTGGTCAGCATTTAACCCTCAAAATGGTCACAGAACTTACATTTATTTCTTAGGACTACAATTATAGGAGAGTCAATTTCTATCTTAAGGTGAATTTAATTTAATTTTGTAAGGCGAGTCTTAGCCACTAGAAAAGGGTGTTGGTTTGCTTGAGATGGTACATGTATCTTTTGAGCTTGTTGCTGTTAACTTCTTAAACTGATTTCGAATGTATAAAAAGATAATTCATTAAGTGTGTGCATAAATTTGCTGGCTTTCTTTGAGATACTCTTTACAAACGAGTATTATTACATTCAGCTTTTTACATTAACTTCGCTTTGAGGAAATGAGTCTCTCTGATATAAACTTCAATTAACTACTAGTGAATAACAGTTAACAACTACCTTTGTCTTATTGGTTTATTATGCTGCGGGATATTTTAACTTCTAAACACTTAGTTTAACAAACTGTTAAACAAATGGTCACACCATCCCTGCGGTATGAAATGTCAATTGTCCTTTTATCTTGATTGATAATAATCAAACTTAGGAATTATTTAACTTACTATATAACTTCTTCTGTTGCGTTAAAATTAGAATTCAAATTTTGTGTTGTAAAATGGCAGTTTTTCCCCCTTTCATTAATTTATATTAGTGCATCCATGTTGGCTAATAATATCTATTCCATGTGTATTCCCCCACCCTCACCTCATTTTTAACCTTAGAATGTTTAAATGAACTATGGTCGCATTATCTCGATGTAGTCAGGTCGAAATTACTACTAATGTTAAAAAGAGCTCTACATGTGGGACTGATATAATGGATTCACCATTTTGTCTTGTGGTTTATATTAAGATTGTGTTCATGAGTTTATTCTATTAACTCTACTTGCTGGCAGGTAATGTGAATGATTGGTTTGTAAAAATAAAATCTATTCCTCTTACCAACTTGGTCTGGATTCCACATTGTTTAGTTATGAGCAATTAGTTCTAATCTATTCTCCGTCCCTTGGGATTGACCCCATAATAAAGTCAAGTGTGGTGTGGAATTTGTTTTCAAGTAATTTATTTATTTCTTAATCTTAAAATGAAAAGTAAGTAATATCATCCCTTAAAAATCATTAAATACCTCAACACTACTCCATTAACTTTATTTTATTAATTAATTTGCAAGCATGTTATTACTCTCACTTAGCACTCCAGTAGTTACAAGAATTCTAATGTTCTTGTAAGTTACTTCTAGACATTTAACTTATTCACTGTCCAATTAATAAGACTTTTTTCACTTGTAGTATGAAATATTTTCGATGATGATAACCCTATAATGTTTGTTTATGGTTTAACTTGTTTGATCAAATAATGAAAAGCAACCTAGGGCGGTCTGAGATAATATAATAAAGTCTACTCCAGTTTAATTAAATTTACTGTCTAACATGTAAGAAACATAAACATTTATGTTAATAACCATTTATTTATTTTTGTTTACAGTCTCATAGGAAGTTCAGTGCGCCCCGTCATGGGTCTATGGGTTTCTACCCTAAGAAGAGGTCATCAAGGCACAGGGGTAAGGTCAAGGCTTTCCCTAAGGATGACCCCTCCAAACCTGTTCATTTGACCTCTTTCATTGGATACAAGGCTGGTATGACACACGTACTCAGAGAAGCAGACAGACCTGGCTCAAGTATGTATCATTTATATTATAGTATCTTTTAGTGACTTGATTTATTGAAACAAAATGGGAATCAATGGCAGTAATTTACTACTGGTTCGCTCCTTAAATAAGCTGTCACCTGTTCAGTCCACCAATTCTATTTCTTTATACCAATGAGGTGTTAAGTACTCTAAATCTAAACCAGAAGTCAAATTACTCGATATCTTCATATGATGTTATTTTAATTGGATGTGGAATTTATTTTATTCTTAGCATACTTAGTGTAGTGCAGATAACGCCTTCCTCTGATGAAGATAATAATTATTTATTTTTAAAGTAAAATTTTCAACTTCTATATTAAAATCAATATAATTGAATGTCAAGAATGTTTTATCTAAATACAAGTCCTATCGTGTTGATACTTGTTTTAAAGCTGTTGTTTTCTGTGGTTACTAATTACAGAGATAAACAAGAAGGAGATTGTAGAGGCTGTTACCATCTTGGAATGTCCTCCTATGATGGTTGTCGGAGTCAAGGGTTACATTGAGACCCCTCACGGACTCAGACCCATCGTAACTGTCTGGGCTGAACATGTAGCTGAAGAATGCAAGAGGAGGTTCTACAAGAACTGGTAAGCTACTTTATTAAATTCTTCTTCTTTTATTTAAGAAGTACTTCACTGTAGCCAGTTTAACTATTAAGGGTGTTATGGGTATGATTAAGGATTTTGAGTCTTCAGGTGATGTGACTTATTTTGGATGTGGATTTTATTTTGTCTTAGACTCAATAGAGTCAAGTGCAGAGAACGCCTTCCTTCTGATGAAGACTCAAAATTATTTTAAATTGTCTTTATTTTACTTATCTTGTTGACATCATGATAAGCACTGTATGCTTTTCTGTTATGATTCATCATAATGTTCAACTAGGGGGTGACTATTTAGATCCAAATTAACAAAAACATTCTCACTATTATCTTAAGGCATCAATTAGAATATAAACAGTTTACTTATATAAAAGGCCTTTTGTTAGTTTTGCATTATTTTAAAGTTAAGGAATTACTATTAGAGCATTTATTTTTAATATTTTGATTAATGTTTCATGTGTCTTTATTAGCTCTCTGCTTCTTAGAGGGTTCTTATATTTTGCCTGTAGAGTCGGCTAAGGGCACCCTGCTGTTAAATTGATTATTTTGAATCAATACACAAGGTTTATGGGTATTTAATGTATCCTGCCCCGCTTATGCCAAACTCTTACTGAGGCGCAAGGAGGTTAAGTTTCCAATCTCTATAATTGAGACGAGACTTGCCTCCTCTTCCTTTCCTTAGCTCTCTTCCTTCAATCCGAACCTACCTTTGCTCTTCTTGACATCCTTATTCCGTCTCTTCCCGCCTACTGGACAGTTTGGTTTTATTCTGCCCCCATCAAACAGGTATAAGTCTAAGAAGAAGGCTTTCACCAAGGCAAGCAAAAGGTGGCAAGATGACCTTGGTAAGAAGACCATTGAAGCTGACTTTGCTAAGATGATCAAGTATTGCAAAGTGATCCGGATTCTAGCCCACACTCAGGTATACTTATTCATAACTTAGTTCTTATGCACTTAACTTAATCATTGACCTTATGAAAAGCCTTCATTCAATATTATTGTTAAATGTTTTCGATGATGATAACCCTATAATATTTGTTTATGGTTAGAATTGTTTGATCAAATAATGAAAAGCGTCCTAGGGCGGTCTGAGAAAACAAAAGGCACCTCTAACAAGGCTGTGGCTTAATATAGAGGAATTAATTTATAACTTTATTGTTCTTATTATGATTATAAAATATTGTTTGTTGTTCTAGTATTCAAATTGTATTACAATTTTTAATTATTTATTTAGATGAAGCTGTTGAAGTTGAGGCAGAAGAAGGCTCATGTTATGGAGATCCAAGTTAACGGAGGTACTGTAGCTGAGAAGGTCCAGTGGGCTAGAGATCACTTTGAGAAGCCTGTAGCTGTTTCTCAGGTCTTTGCTCAAGATGAGATGATTGATGCTATTGGTGTTACTAAGGGCAAAGGATTCAAGGGTCAGTATTGCATCCTAATAAATACACATTTTACTTTTAACTTATATAATAAGTGTTTTTGAGGCTTAAATATGATTTTTGGGGAGGCACTATAATGAAAAAAAATTAATACCACTATTAGTTAAATTAATAATTGATCATCAGCGGATGTAATTAATAATCAATTAAGTCTAAATTTTAAGGTCGGACAATTTCAGGATGTTTGATGGCCTATGCTTGACAATTTAGTGTTTTTTGAGTCCCTATTTAAGTGTTAGTTGATATATTATGTATAGTTATTTATTTGCAGATGAATAATTAAAAATAAATAAATAAACTCATAACTAGTTCTTCCAGATAGTAATGTGTTTAAGCAGTATTTTTTAGTTAAAACCTACTGTTTGAGAATGCTTATTTTTACTGGAAAAGTGAAATGATGATTAAATTATTTAGAGCATTGGGTTATGAAATTTTTAAATGATTATTTTTTAAATCTGATCACTTAAAATTGAAACAATTATCAATTATTTTCTTTTTTCACAGTATCACAATGTACAGTTAATAATATTAAGTTAGATTTGAAAAAGTTCTCTATTTCCCTCAATTTTCACTTTACCCTCTCCCCATTAATAAAAAGAGGTTTTTTTGGACCTTCTTTGATTATACCTAAGATCACAGGTGATTTTAGGGTTGTTACCATGATTAACACTGATTATTATTAAAGGGCTAAAGAAATGAGTTTTTACTTAAGACATAAGTTTTCTTGCAACAGTTGATTATTTTTTATTTTGTTAAATAGGTGTTACATCACGTTGGCATACAAAGAAATTACCCCGTAAGACACACAAGGGTCTTAGGAAGGTAGCATGTATTGGAGCCTGGCATCCTAGCAGAGTTCAGTTCACTGTAGCCAGGGCTGGTCAGAAGGGCTACCACCACAGAACTGAAATCAACAAAAAGATCTACAGGATCGGAAAAGGCATCCACACTGAGGAGGGAAAGGTAATTTCAATTTATGGATCATATTATTAGTTAAATTTATGAGGTTAGATTTAATGTAAAATTTAAGATGAAACGAACCAATGTGATGTGTTCACATGATGCAGTTTTACTGATTATCCCATCCTAATATTAATGAGGATAAGTTCCCTACTGATGATGCCATCACACTGATTCAATTGGTTTTCTAACGTTTAACTGTCCCTTCTCATTTTCAACTTGATATTAATTAGCTTCTATGTAAATTAACAATGTGCATGTGTTAATTGTTTCAGGTAATCAAGAACAATGCCTCGACTGAGTACGATCTGACTGAGAAGACCATCACTCCAATGGGTGGTTTCCCTCACTATGGTGAGGTGAATAATGACTACGTTATGCTTAAGGGTTGTGTCATGGGTCCCAAGAAGAGGGTCATCACACTCAGAAAGGTACGTCTTAATTATGTTATAAATACCTTTCATTTTTTTTGCAACTAAGCCTTAGGTTAAGGTCTAATTATGTAAAGATTTTGAGTATGAATTATAATGTAAGTTATAAAATTTTAATAAACAATACAAAAGAAGAAGAAGCCAGGTTGAAATAAAGCATGCAGGAGTAATTGTTAAAATTATGAGACATGCTGTTTTAAGAGACCTTTGTTTATTGCTTAGTTACACATAATTAACATGATGAGAATACCTATTGCCGACATCAAACAATAACTGTGTCTGAGACCATGATCAAGGTTATCTGTGACAGACAAAATGATAGGCCTGAGATAAATACTTACTTGATTTTATCAGATACTCATTATTTTTAGCTTCTTTTTCACACACAATTTTATTTGGTTTTTAGTCTCTGCTTGTTCACACGAAACGTATCGCCCTGGAGAAGATCAATCTTAAGTTCATTGATACATCGTCGAAGTTCGGTCATGGTAGGTTCCAGACAGCGGCAGACAAGACATCCTTCATGGGTCAACTCAAGAAGGACAGGATCAAGGAAGAAACTGCTGCTGCTGCCTCCTTTTAAACCAAATAATACTCATGTTTTATTCAATTGAGAAGAACTTTTTTTATTATTACATTATATTTTAATGTATTAACTTAAATATATACTTACAATTCTTTATTTATTCAATTATTTTCTTCTCCTGTTCTGTGATCTAATACACAAGGGAAGGTAAAACACCCTTTCTAGATAAAGGTATTCATTTAATATCTTAAATATAAAATAACAACACAAAAACTTTTTATTTTGATGATGTGGTAGATATTTTTTATTAATTTTCTTGCTTTATTTATTGGCATATTCAAGGAAATAAATGCAGACCTATTTCAATCACTTAATGGTCTTGATACTAAGGATTTCATACTATAGTAAATTATTAACTGCACAGTGTTAGTACCAGCTATTTTTTAACTGGGTTATAAAATCTTGTAAAAATGTAAATAAAATTTGTGTGAATAAACTAATGTAAATATCAGTTTTTATTAAGGAAAAATTTTTAACTCCGTCTTGCTCTTTATACAGTCTGATCATAAGACTGTAGTAAAATAAAGCAAGTCAACGCAAGATTTTAGAATAAAAAGAAAAATTATTTAAAAAGATTTAATTTCTTATAAAATTATAAAAGGATTTTCAATTTATCTTAATATAATAAATGCTATTTATTTTCTTAGCCAAGTTATTTGAATACTTAACAATTTTAAAGAGCTCAATTATGTGTAAATATTGTAATAAAAACTAGTAATACACAAAAAATTGATTTACTTATGTATATATTAACATAGTCAATTTTTATGATTTAACTTATTTAAACAAAAACTATCTATATCAAGAAATCCTTTATGTCATTTATAAATGTATATAATGTATTTTTTAAAATACTTGTACATAGCTTATAGTTTCTAGTTTTTGCTAGAGATTTCGATTAATAGTGAAAGATAATAAAAATTAACTCAAGTGGTTGAAACCTGTCTGTATTTTTTATTTTTTTATACAAGAAACAAAATTATTAAAACCTTTCCCTGTTTTATTTAATTTCTCCGTGAATCATTCTAACATAGAAATGTTGATAAAATTAACTATCTCTTGTGTTTAACTAAGTCAATTAACAAAATGTAACTAAGTCCAATTTGACAATGTTAAAGACTTTAAATTTTAGTTAATTAATTTAGTAGTTATGTCTGTCAAGTATTAGCAAATGATTATTGCCTGTACTTTTTTTTTTTTTTTTCTTTAAAGTGATAACAAAAATTAGGTGGTGGGTGGAAAAGAGTTAAGGAGGGGTTTGCATAACTACTTAATGAGCTGAAGATTGAAGCTCAGAAATTTATATTGAAAGACAGTAGAGCAATTCAGAATTGCTTGTTTCCAAATCTTTGAGAAAGACAACTAATTTTGAGTTGCTGCTTCCGCTTAAGATATTTTATTGGTTGCTCTATGAATTTGGGCAAACGGTTTGTAATAAATTAAAAAAGTTTAAATTATAATGATTTATTGAAAATATAATAACATAATATAGTATTAGTAAATCTTTCTATTATCTATAATTAGTTTTTTTTAAAAAAAAAATATCACATATTTGGCTATAATAAATAAAATTAATTGCACACCACCCTGCACTGCAATAATTGAAATTTTGTAGAGCCTTTAAGAGTATTTTATCGCTAATACAAAATTCCCTTTGCCTACCATCGGTCAATTCATTATCTTCAAAAAGTTCAATTAGGAATGTCTCATTAGTCTACACCAGCGTCTCCCAAACTTTTCTGTCTTGGGAACCACCTCAAACCTGGAATATTTTTTGCGGCCCACCTATACATAGCCTACACACACGTGCGCACACACACACTTTTTTTTTTTTTCACGGATTTAAACAAATAATAGTTATTGCATTTTGAATTACTCTTTTTTTTATTATCATCATTAACCCTTTAGGGTCTGGTGACGCCTATGGACGTCAATTAAAATAGTGTAAGGAGAAAGGAGGCCTGGTGACGCCTATAGACGTCAACATATAGCCCAACCCTGAGGCCGTACGGCGTCTATAGACGTCCTAGCATATACCTATAAATATAATAGCAATATCGCTAAATCTGACTGAGCTAGAGGCTCGAACGCTATCTAGTGATTTAAAGGAGGAAATATTTTAGTTTTTAAAGTAGTCACTACTAAGTTATTATTATTTTAAGGNTTTTTTATTTCTATACATGATGCCCCGTATAGGGGAATCCAACCAAATATTTTAGTTTCTAAAGTAGTCACTACTAAGTTATTATTATTTTAAGGTTTTGAATATCAGAGAGAGTAAGGAACGTGTAAAACCAAGGCTTAACTCATTAGCAGAATACTATCTACTTTTCTTTTTTTTGTTATAAGGTGTCACCTTATCTCACCTACCCCCTATCTTACTCCCTTATAATATTTCTTTTTTATTAGCTTTAGTTTAGTCTTATTTTGACAACCCCCGTGATAATTCAAAAAAACATTTCTTTACGATTTGAATTGTTGATTTTGACCCGGTTTGAACTCTTGAACTTTTGGTAACTGTCGTGATCTAGTTTTATTGTTTTCTTTTTTTTGTATTGTGTTTCACTGTTTTTGTACTTAAAGGTTTAGACGTAAAGAAAAAATGTCGGACAAAAGTAAAGTTTGATATACGTATTTGAATAATTCTCAATTTTTTTTAAACATTTGCCGACGGAATGTTTACTTACATTTTGTCATACTTTCTTTTAACCCACTATTTTGTAACTTTCTTTTACCTTATTACTTTCATTAGTAAATTATATTATTATATTCTTAGTTGTAAATTATATAAATAGGTATAAGTAGATGAATAATTCTCATTATTATTTTTTTTTTTTGCCGACGGTATTTTTATTTTTACTTACATTTTATCATACTTTTTTTATTTGCTTTATTTACCCAAGGCCGCACGGGCCTCGGGCCGCCCCTGGGTACAGGCCAAAGGATTTCATGCAGGAAAAAGAACCTCCCTCACTAATACCACATGATACTACTCTTACTACCTACTACTTACCTTAAACTTAAAAATCTTTAGGAGCCGTTCCGTAACCAGTGACAAATTTAATAGCTTTAACCAAGTCACTATAAAGCCGCGTCAACACTATGTCGACCGACAATGTCGTACAAGTGTGGACGTGTCGCCCGACTTTGTCGACCCATGTCGGGTTGTGTCGAGCACTACCCGAATCAAGTCGGTAAAGATCAAAGGAACTCGAATTGACAACAGTAGTGTGGACGTGTCATAACATGACGCTCGACTTTTGAATAGGTACAAAATATTCATTCTGTTTTACTGGGTGCATTTATTGGTTCTGCTGAGTGCATTTGGTGGTTAAGTGGTCTTTGGTATTTAGTTTGATTAATTTTATTATGGTGATGGACATGATGGACTATTATTATTACATGATGGACTAATGGAAATTGATGTTTCTTTTGGCATTTAGAAAGTTAAGGTTGAAAAGAAAATAAAAATGGCTCACTGTAATGGCTTGTCTGAATGACATGTCTTTTTAATAAATTTTAATATTTTTAAGGAATTATCCATTCGAAAAAAGTTTTGAAAGCCCATGTCACACCTGTACTCCAGATTCAACCTCATCAAGCAATAAATCCTTCATAAATTCCTCTGTACTATATTTTTTTCTACCTCGGACAATGCTGGGGTTTACCCAAAACCTTCTTAGGCCAGACGACGATCTTGCTGGCTTCTAACAACTGCAATATCTTCTAAATTACTATTTTTTCTTTTTTAAAAATCAAATTATAATCATTATTAACACTGGGAGAAAGACAGAGAAAAATAGACTCCAGCGCCGGGATTTGAGCCACGGGCATTTGTCTCCCAGTGTGTTATGATTATAATTTTTATTTAAATTAATTTAAACTTTGTAGAATGAAAACTTAAAAAATGAATTTAGAATTGATGAACTAGAATTGATTGTACAAGGTACAGGTACTAATTGAGTACTTTATAATCATAAGCGTTAATTCTCGGTTTAGTTCTAATGTCATAAATTGACTTGCTAAATGTGTATGAATATTGAAAGCTTGGAGTTGGGGAATAGTTATCGGTTACGGCAGAGAAAAATCATTCTCCCGC
>KZ651308.1:997504-1008859 GCA_001010745.2 Gerris buenoi | reverse complement strand
TCGAGGAGTGGGGGTATGACGTAGGGGGTCAGGAGTGGGGGTCGGCCCAAGTCCCCCAATACCTACTTTCTTCTTTCGAGCAGTTTCTTTATGTCTCGCGGTATTTTTCTCTTTACTTCTACCTCCTGGCTGTTCCACCAGCCAGGAGGTAGCCACAACTACAATTATTAATTATAATAAGTGACTTTTGTCATAATGAAAGTAATTATTAATTTACACAGAGTCACTGATAAGGAGAGAGCCATCCACTGAAGGTACTCCTATCACGTGATTTACATTGTTATAAATTATTACTTATTAATAAAGTCTCGGGGCCATTTCCTCTTGGGACGACGTCTAGGATTGCCAGGAATATGATGGGAGGATAGGTTCTTGACAAGAGGATTGGGATGTTTAGTGAGTTTGGAATGGAAGGATTTCCAACGGAAATCCGGTATCGGAGGGATGCGAGGATTTGGACAAAGGGAACTTTTAGGTCATTGTGGATAATTTTGTTGGCTACATAGGAGGGAGCATTGACGATCTTACGAAGGATAATGGATTGGAGAGATTGGATTTTGTATGAATTTGATGGCTTTGGCCCCACAGTTCTAGTCCGTAGGTCCAGATAGGTTTTATTAAATAATTATATGTATGTATATCGCCTGTCAACTATAAACAAAAAGGGATGTTTAGTCTAATGAACTTTTGGACGAAGGAATATCGCACCTCTGGTTTTATTATAAGGGGAGTAACAGTCGAAAGAAGAACATTCCTTACACCTTCTTTTGATTGTTACTCCCCTCTGTTTTTACATAAGGGGAGCTGTACCCAACAAAATATTTTCCAAAAAAAAATATTTTGTTTGGGATAAAACCGCCAAAAAAAGACGTAGCCCTCTAGTGGTTCCCCCTGAGAACCACATTATACCGCTTGAAGAAGTCTGGTACGACCACAATGACCATTTACCAATATATGGGGATGTAAATGATGCATGCATATATAACAAATATTTGCTGCAAATCAAAAACTTATATGAAATGCACAACATTTAATGTTTATGTGTGCATTGCGAGAAACAGAAATTGTTTTACTAGCTTTCATAGCAATTTTTTTTTTTTTATATATACACATACATATATATATATATATTTTATGCATTTATAACTTTTTTATTTGAATCCACCATTTTTGGCGCATTAAATATAAGTTTTGAATATTTTCTTTTCTTTCGTCTTGATCCTCTAAGTATATTTGTCCTCTGGACAGTTAAATTCTGGGCCCCTAGGGGCCTCAGACAAATTTGAGAAACATGAAAAATCATTAAAAAATACAAATAGCAAAAATATTGGGAGAAAAAAAATCAATAATTTTTCATAATTCTTGAGTGAAAGGGTTAAGTCGCTTCCCGGGGAAAATTTATTTTCTAGTTCAGCCGTTCAGGGAACTATTTGTATATAAAATTTTGATAAAATGTCAAATGATAATTTTATGTACAGTCTATATGATTAGAGTTGGTACAATCGAAGGCGGGAAACAACAAATGTGGAGGTAGTTTTGGGGTTATGAAAAGGGAAAATCGGTGTTGCCATGTTATATTTTTTAATGTGGAACAGGGGTAGAGTAGAGTAGTTTTTTTCTGAAGTTGCATTCAACATGGGGGACATATAAAATCGTTTCCCTCAAAATTTTCCCGCTTTTTGATTGTGCCAACTCTAATCTTATAGACTGTAAATACGTAAGAGAAGAAAGCACTGGACTAACTTGTATAATATGAGAAACTTTAGTGCTGAGAATATCATAAATAGTATATCATTAATGGCCTACCATTTATCATTATCGTTTTATAGCTTTTTCGATTTTTTGAAAGACCATGTTTTACTTCATATATTGTTTTTTTCTCGAGATTCTCAAAAGTATTGAGACAATATGATTTGTTATTGCGACAATTCCAATTCCATCATATTTATTTTTTCCCTACTGTCAACCCACGTTACTGCATATTGTATTCTAATGGTGTTTTATTATTCAAGGGAATATGTCAGATATCATTTTTTTTTTATATATATATTTTCACAAAAAAGGAAAAACAACATTGTATAAATAGGTCCAGTGTACATAAATTGCTTTAATGTTTTCGTTTGCTTTTAATAATGGGTTCTATAAAATGGTTAAGGAATAAAATTTGTTAATTAGGTTATAGATTTTATGTTTAGTAATAATTATGTAAGTATTTAATTTTACTTGTTTTCTGATAATTTTAAAATTTAAACTTATTAACAAAAATCAGTCCGATACAACTCAGATAAAGTTTCTCTTAAACGAGTTGATAATTACTTAGCCCAGTGTTTTCCATTTATTGGTTTTCGTATTTACAATTAATTATTATTGAACATTTCATCATCATAAAAATAATTTCTCCTCGGTGGGGAATAGAACGCATTTAAAGCTATTTTCTTAGGGACAAGACTTTTTCCGGGAAAACGGTTTATATCGTTAGATTCGTATTTAAATGCACTAAATTTAGAATTTATTAATCAAAATCAAAGGAACTGTTTTCGAGGAATAATTTTTGTAGTTTTTTCTAAGTTTCTGAGTGCCCCCAAATTTGATGCTTTATAATTAATTTCACTTAGGGTTTTATTTTTCTGAATATGTATGCCAAATTTCGTCAAAATCGGCCCAGTAGTTTAGGCTCCACGCATCTCCACAGACTTTTTTTTAAAAAACCTCTATTATGGAATCAAGAGACCTCAAAGCGTATAAATCCATCACTTGGCGCCATCACAATACCTTCTCTTTATATAAGAATGGAAATGCACTCCTTTGTAAATGCATTCCGCTGTAACGTGCTTAAAGGAGCAGTTTTTAAGATATGTTGCTTCGCAAAAATTGAGCGGCTGACTGATAGACAAATACGAAAGCAAAAATGTTCCCTGATGTCTGAAACGGATTTCAGTTTTGGAATTTTTGAAATCGGAGACATAAAAATGTTTCATTCTTCAAAACGATTACGCGCAAGCATTGAGCAAAAATTCAATTTAATGTTATGTAATGGAATGGATATACAGGATCAACATCATATAAGAAAGCTTGTCTGAGTTTTCATGGACTGATTTTTTCTTACTTGAATCTTCCACCCTTTATTTCCTACAAGGACCTACCAGATGAATTTGTCCCAGAAACTTCCATCTGTTTTTCCTTCATGATCCTTTCCCCTGGTTTTCTTATCTGCATTTTCTACCAGTGCATCTTACCTTAGTTTGTTAGCTTAAACTTCTACTTTTTTTTCTTTTCAATAACTTTAATTAGTGGAAAAAATCTATGAATCAAACTGATGTTGATAAAACTGACTGGGGCTCATTTTATACCATTTATTCATCAATATTTTAGAACTTAGTTATTCTTTCTTTTTAGTTTCTCTTAATTATTAACTATCATAATCATAAGTATATTACAAGTTATTCATCAATAAGTAAGAATACATTATTTGTATAACTATTCACAATGATATATCAACACTGAGAATATATTTACCTACGCCTAGTGAGTAATACTAGTTCTACGAAAGTATTTTACTGCCCTTTGTCAACAATAGCTTCATCATTGAATGGAATTAATTATATTGTACCTGCGATCCAAGCTTCTATTATTGCAATATTCACTAAAAAGTGAATTCAATTCTGCAAATCTCTTAATAACTAAAAAAAATATGTAAAATATTGCATTTCTGCCTTTGATATATGACCTGATTTAAACACATCTTCTGGAAATGAAGATACTACTCTCCAGCTAAAACAATTTTATCGGTTGACCTGACCTATTTTTCCACTGGAGCTGGAGACTCGTATTTTTCAAAGTGTTAAAGAGAATAACTAAAAACTAGTAAGTTTTGGTTACTAGCTATTTTTCCTTGCCGTAAACACTATTATTTATTCTCTTGAATTCTTTCCAAAGAAGTTTGTTGGAAAGAATAAACTCTAAAAAGTTAAGGTAATGATGAAGAATACAAAATATTCAGTTCAATCTCAGGGTCTTGTGGTAAAAGAGGTAACACCGAGGGAACGTTGTGGCAGCATCTAGACGAAGCGAGAGACGTGAGGGATTTACCTGGGTCTCTCCTGAGCGGAAACTAAGATCACCGCATCGACGTGCCCTTTATAAAACATCCATCTACCTTGGCCCACAGAATACTTGATACTTGATGAAGTAACAAAGCCAAGAAACCTAGCAAAACCATCATAATATCAGAATGTTTTTTAATATTTTTTTCGTTGTCTTCTGTACGTACATTTGTTTGTATGCTGCAGCCTATAGAACTGGATAATCTGTCCTGTGAATAAATTTCTTTTTTATACAAAGAAAACCTATTTTTAACTATAGAAGTTATACTGGGTGACGGGTGACCCGCGATAAAATGCCATAACGAAACTAGCGGATTCTATGGGTCAAATGCAACAAACCATTTTGACTAAGCATATGCCCATTTCTCAATAGCTCTCTAGATATCGATTTATTTATTTTTTTAAAGTGTTTCCCGAAAATTTTCAAAAAATGCCTAATATCTCAAAAACTAAATGAGATGGAGAAATTTGGCTTAGGAACAATTTTAATGAGCATGAAAAAACCTTTTACAATCAAATCACTCATTTATTTCTGCTAAGCATCTTTTAAGTCCTGTTACATTTGAAAATTTGGATCTCTTAATTGAGGAATGCTAGAAGCATGGCGATTTCAGGAAAAACTTCTGCTTTTGATAAGTTTTCAAATGGCATAATTAACGGACCAGTTTTTGAATTATAGTGGATTGAATGTTACCTGACGTGAAATGTTTTGTTCAGCATAACCAATTCTTGTTCAAATGCAAAAAAGATTTCCTCGAACGAAACCACAACACTTTGGGGTTTCTAGGAAATTTGACGCTAAACAAAAACGTTCCTATAACCATGGATCCGGGACCAGCTTTGTTTTCGAGATATTTTGCTACCGAGCTTACCGAAGGTAACGGAAGCTATGTAATCACTCTGAAGAACATAAATTAATTGTCTCCGATTTCAAAAATTCCAAGACAGAAATCAGTTTCAGGGAAAATTAATTTACACCTTTAAAAGTACCCATCTGATTTTTAATAAATTTGGACGGTTTGTCATAAGTAGACCGCAGATAGCCCCAAATTAATTTAATCGGCCTGCACTCACGAAATATTGCTAAATTAATATTTTTATTCGTGTAAAAAANAATACAAATAATTAACAGTTATAATAATCGATTGGTTAATCATTTTTTCAGGATCTCTTGCCGAAATTCTCTGGGAGGGATTAAGTACAAACAATTAAATAGTTATGCGTTATTAGTAGATATACTCGTAAATAAAAAAACGAAATTTTCAAACTTTGATGATGAGTTTATTGAAATGTTAAGAGATTCAAGCAGACACACAAAAAAACAAACCTATGCGGATAATACAAAATACAAATAATTAACAGTTATAATAATCGATTGGTTAATCATTTTTTCAGGATCTCTTGCCGAAATTCTCTGGGAGGGATTAAGTACAAACAATTAAATAGTTATGCGTTATTAGTAGATATACTCGTAAATAAAAAAACGAAATTTTCAAACTTTGATGATGAGTTTATTGAAATGTTAAGAGATTCAAGCAGACACACAAAAAAACAAACCTATGCGGATAATACAAAATACAAATAATTAACAGTTATAATAATCGATTGGTTAATCATTTTTTCAGGATCTCTTGCCGAAATTCTCTGGGAGGGATTAAGTACAAACAATTAAATAGTTATGCGTTATTAGTAGATATACTCGTAAATAAAAAAACGAAATTTTCAAACTTTGATGATGAGTTTATTGAAATGTTAAGAGATTCAAGCAGACACACAAAAAAACAAACCTATGCGGATAATACAAAATACAAATAATTAACAGTTATAATAATCGATTGGTTAATCATTTTTTCAGGATCTCTTGCCGAAATTCTCTGGGAGGGATTAAGTACAAACAATTAAATAGTTATGCGTTATTAGTAGATATACTCGTAAATAAAAAAACGAAATTTTCAAACTTTGATGATGAGTTTATTGAAATGTTAAGAGATTCAAGCAGACACACAAAAAAACAAACCTATGCGGATAATACAAAATACAAATAATTAACAGTTATAATAATCGATTGGTTAATCATTTTTTCAGGATCTCTTGCCGAAATTCTCTGGGAGGGATTAAGTACAAACAATTAAATAGTTATGCGTTATTAGTAGATATACTCGTAAATAAAAAAACGAAATTTTCAAACTTTGATGATGAGTTTATTGAAATGTTAAGAGATTCAAGCAGACACACAAAAAAACAAACCTATGCGGATAATACAAAATACAAATAATTAACAGTTATAATAATCGATTGGTTAATCATTTTTTCAGGATCTCTTGCCGAAATTCTCTGGGAGGGATTAAGTACAAACAATTAAATAGTTATGCGTTATTAGTAGATATACTCGTAAATAAAAAAACGAAATTTTCAAACTTTGATGATGAGTTTATTGAAATGTTAAGAGATTCAAGCAGACACACAACAAACAAACATATGCGGATAATACAAAATACAAATAATTAACAGTTATAATAATCGATTGGTTAATCATTTTTTCAGGATCTCTTGCCGAAATTCTCTGGGAGGTTAGCTGGATGGGAGTTGCCTCAGTTACCAAGACCTGAAACCGTAGAAGCTCAGGAAGGATTAGTTGGCTTGCCTGCTCTGAAATTAAACAAGCAGGGTTTGTCTGTACATGAGATTAATTTCGCTTTGAGCAAGATTCGGAGTCATCTCCATCGAGAGAAACTATTAGTTGGTCCATTGTTAAAGGTAAATTATAAGAAGAAAGTAATTAATAGTTTTAATTTAAAGATTATGAAAGAGAATAACATCCAGTGTTTTGTTCATTTTCTTTATACCTTTCTAACTGTTAACGCCAGTAGAATTAGGAAATCTAGAGTTGTCTGTCACAATTAAGGCGAACTCTTATACTAAAATAGTATCTGTTTTAATTTGGTTCGAGGGGATTATACCTAAGGCCCGTTTCACACCGAAAGAATCAGTAAATCACTAAATCAATGAAAATTTGATTTATCAAAATTCGGCGTTGGGTTTTTGTATTAAAATGTAAAGAATCTCCGTTTTTAACTTCACCCCGGCAAAATTCATTGATTTATGTTGATTTATTGATTCGGCTAGCTAGAATCTTGCAGAATCTGATTTATCGTATCTGACTCACCAAAATTAGGCGCTGCTAATTTGTATTGAAATGTAAACAAACTCTATTTTTCCATTCACACCGACAGAATCAATTTAAATCAACCGTGATTCTTTCTTACTTTCTCATATACATTTTAAGTAAAGAGAAAGTATTGCTATACATGGCATAGAATTATTAATTATTATAAAAGTAAAGGAAAATGGTGCGATTTCTGACGTTTTTAGGTTTCTGTACAAAGTAAAAAATAAACCTTATATAATGGCTGTCTGTCTGACTGTGTGTCAGTCTGTGTGACTCTCTGTGTGTCTGTCTGTCTATCCGTTGGCTTGTTTCAATTCATAAACTACTATAGCTAGAAAAATGAAATTTGGCACGCAGGCACATCTCGGCATTATAGACAACTGGACAAATTTTGGACTTTTTACATTTAATATTTCCAAGATGGCCGGGCCGCCATATTGGCTAAATATGGGCTAAAAAAGTTTTTAGTTACCATAGCATGTTATACATCAAATTAAAGGTCTTGAAATGTAGAAAAAGAATATGCAACTATTAAAATAACACACGTAATATTTTCAAGATGGCGGCCAACATGGCGGGCGACTAGAAAAAGGTTTTAGTTACCATGGCATGTTACATCAAATTAAAGGTCTTGAAATGTAGAAAAAGAATACGCAACTATTAAAATAACACACTTAATATTTCCAATATGGCGGACGACTAAAAAAAGTTTTTAGTTACCATGGCATGTTATACATCAATTTAAAGGTCTTGAAGTGTAGAAAAAAAGCATGCAACTATAAAAAATAACACTCGTAATATTTTCAAGATGGCCGGGCCGCCATATTGGCTAAATATGGGCTAAAAAAAAGTTTTTAGTTACCATAGCATGTGATACATCAAATTAAAGGTCTTGAAATGTAGAAAAAGAATATGCAACAATTAAAATAACACACTTCATATTTCCAAGATGGCGGACAATATGGCGGGTGGCTAAGGAAATTTTTTAGTTACCATGGCATGTTATACATCAAATTAAAGGGCTTGAAGTGTAGAAAATGAATATGTAACTCTACACTTAATTTTTAAACTTAATCATACAGAAACCGGCGATTATCGCCTCATGTACTTATGTGAAGCACGCCTTTCTTGTTTTTAATCAAAACTTTCTTAACATTTTTCCCGAAATATTTCTTTTAACCTTTTCCCAGAGTTTTTTGGGGCTACGCCCCCCAAATTGGAGCTATAATTAATTTATAAATTTCACCTTAGAGTGTGTTTTTTCCATGCCAAATTTGATCAAAATCGGTCCTATAGTTTAAGCTCCACGCGTCTGCGTAGACGACAAAACCACTTTTTTTTATGGATATCAGGGAATCTCAAAACGCGCAAATCCATTAAAATGTCAAAATCGAATTTCGCGCTATCACAATACTTTCTAATAATACGTGTATGATAAAGTAAACTCATTAGAATAAAAAAAGTAAGGCGCGCTTCCCGTAAGTACGTGAGGCGATAATCGCCGGTTTCGATTAAGTTTAAATATTAAGTGTAATAGTTGAATATTCTTTTTCTACACTTCAAGACCTTTAAATTGATGTATAACATACCATGGTAACAAAATAAATTTTTTTAGTCACCTGCCATATTGGTCGCCATCTTGGAAATATTAAGTGTGTTATTTTTATAGTTGCATATTCTTTTACTACACTTCAAGACCTTTAATTTGATGTATAACATGCTATGGTAACAAAAAACCTTTTTTAGTCGCCCGCCATATTTGCCGTCATCTTGAAAATATCAAGATACCTGCATGACAGATTTGATCAAAATCGGTCCAGTACGGAACCTCAAAACATGTAAAACCACAAACATAATAAAATGGAATTTTCGCGCTATCGCAATACATTCTCTAAAAATACTATGTGCATGAGAAAGTAAAAATCATTAGAGCAATAAAAAACGTCATAAATCGCATTATTTTCCTTTACTTTTATAATAATTAACAAGGATATGTCCATAGTAATACTTTCTCTTTACTTAAAATATTTATGAAAAAGGGGGAAAAAAAGCAGTCTGTATATTGATTATTATTTTGATAAATCAGATTCTAAAAGATTCTAGCGAGTTAAAAAAAATAAAATCGATGATTCAAATAAGAATCAATGATTCAAGTTGATTTTGCCGGTGTGAAGGTAAAAACAGAGTTTGTTTAAATTTTAATAGAAACCCCTTACGCCGAATTTTGATAAATCACATTTTCATTGATTCAGAGATTAATTGATTCTTTCAGTGTGAAGGGGTTTTCTATAATAAATACGTGATTCATTTTCATTGATTTGGTGATTTATTGATTCTTTCGGTGTGAAACGGGCCGAAGTGTCAAACCATCGCTCAGCGTCTACCGCTGGATTTGCGTCTAGGAAAACGTACCTTTAATTAAAAATATTAACTAAATTTATAAAATTTGAAGAACTATATTGAACCTAACCATTCACACATTCTTATTATTAAATTCACTCAAAAACCATATAAACCTTCCTTGCACCTGTTTAAAAACTGCGCCACTTAAAAATCTTTGATGTGGCCATATTTATGCACTAAGAGATGACTGCTTTTCTTTGAGTTTATGTCAACACTTAATTTTTTATATATACTCTTTATGTTTTAAGAGCTAAATTCAAAGAGGATAAATGTTATTAATTTCATTAATAGCAACAAAATATTATTAACATTTTACATTGAAATAATGAATACGTAAGGTTAATCTATTTTAATGAACTTAAGCACTTAACAACTCTTTGAAATCTTATTACGCTTGGTGAAGTGTTATACAAAAGTTTTAAGTTGGATAAATTATATTTATTTAAGGTTATAAGCTTAATTTAAAATATTTAGACTACATGCTTATACTTATGTGTTTCACATTACATTATTTATGTTTTAATACTGTAGAGTAATAAGTCTTTAATTCATAAAGAAAAAAAATAATTCGTAAAGAAAAATCTAAACATTGGCATAAATTCTTATAATTTGCTTTACAAGTGAATTTTTAAATTGTGTTCCTTTATTTATAAGTTGTGAATTTATTTATACTATGAGTTTCTATATAACAATAGTTTTTTAGGGTAATTGTGCAGAAAGAAACAGGATAATATCCTTTAATGTTATTATCCTAATATGATTTCTTATTTTTATGTTTCATTAATTTGGAAATTCATTTAAGCACCTTTCATGTTAGTCTAACTTGACACAACATAATATGTTGTTTAGCTCCAACTTATAACCAACTTAACTCCAACTTATAATGATGCTCCATCACTTAAAGGTATCTATTTATATCACAATGCTAAGCTAGGACAAGCACCAAGCGTAGGGCCCTTCGCTTAGTGGCTAAGGGGCCCTACCGCTGGAACCTCCTGGAAACCTGGACATCCAAAGGGTGAATGTTAGCAAGACTACATTAGACGAAACCTGAAGATCAAGTAGATCCCTTTTTTGTGTCGATATCATTTATGATAAGCTGCAGGTTTCTTCAAATAACCTTAATAAATATCCCCCTCTACAGTAGAATGCCTATCCTCAGTAATATTAAAACTAGGCATTCCAAAAGCTATTTATTTTCCTCGAGCAGTAGGCCTGCCAAATGGGATGACAAAGGACATCCACCCATTAAAATTCAGTGATTTCATAGTGATTAGGGCTTACCGAAGAACCTTAGCAGTTCTTCATATAATTAACCTGCTAAATACTCGAGTAAAAAGTATGCAAAGTATTTATTTGGCATGACTTAAACATTGTAATTTCTTTCTTACTCCTTTGCCTAGCAGGACTACAAGCAAATTCGGTTATTACTAGGTAATCTGTATCGTACCCTCAGAGGATAGCATTTGCAATGTGTCTACTATGAAATTAAGGCTTAATCTAGAGTCTATATCTGTATTGCGGCTTAAATTAAATTAATTTATAGAATTTGAAGAGTAAATGATTATGAGTCAGTCAAATTCTATTTTACTATTATTCCCTGTCGAATATTGGTAGAATTTACCCAAAATATATAATAAAAATTAGAATAGAGATTTATTTTAGAGAATATATATAAAT
>KZ651308.1:972943-997419 GCA_001010745.2 Gerris buenoi | reverse complement strand
TATATGTATATGTGTGTGTGTGTATGTGTGTGTGTGTATTCTCTAAAATGTAAAATGTCATTTAGTAAGTTATAATATCGTGTTGGAAGTAAATATATTTTGAATTGTGGTTTCGTTGTCTTGTAGTCGTTTTGAAATGGTAGCCGAAAACCCAGTCTTTCTTTGTAAAGTCTTTTGATGTTGTAGAGATGTTTAATCGTCAGTAGTTCTCTACATAACATGAAGGTCGTTTTCTCCTTTCGCGTTATTTCGGCCTGTGTTAGTCTTATGTGTCTGATTCGAAGTCTTATCTATGTGATTTTCCTCGTATTTGTTTAGTCTGTATACTCGTCTCACAGCCAGTAATACTTGGTTTGAATATAGTTTATTTAAATTCAAAATTCATTATGTAAGTGGGGTTTCTGGATCAAATAAAAAAATTTTTAAAAAAGTTCATAAGATAATGGCACACAAATATAGAAGGAGAATGATGACAATCGCTATAAACCTATGTAATAATATATTATAATTAAATTAATTTCTTGGCCTTTTTTTTTAAGAGACACCTAACAAAAAACTAGTGAACTTTATTGAATTTTTTATCTTTAAAAAAAATTGACTAAAACGCTGATAAAAAGTTTAGAAGGTAAAGATATTTTCTTTTTTTTAGTATGGGTTCATAAACGGTAACTTGAAATAATTTAAACCAAATATTCATTTTGATAAAGTTATATATTTAATGTCTTGTAGAAGTGTAAATCCATTGTTTGATATTGTAATACACTAAAGAAGAAACTAACTTTTTTAGTGTCCTTTGTAATAGTTCTACTTTGTATTGTTGTCCTCTTGAATCTAAGAAAGTCTAAATGGATAAAAATAATTCTAAAATTCTTCTTGCAAAAAAAAAAAATATATATATTCGAGTTATTTCGTAGTAAGGCCAAGTTTGAGTATAGTTGAAATTGTGTAAAAGAAACTTTTTCTTAAAAGGAGAAAAACTATCATTTTTATTTTTGTTTTGCTCCGTTTTAATACTATCTGTATTCTTTTCTCTACTACCCTAGTTCTTATATTTAGATCTAGCAAGGATATTCGAGAATTGTCCACAGTTCTACAGGAAATTCAATCAAATGAAGAACTTTGAAAATTATACATATAACTTTGTTTTAAAAAATATCTTCTTATCTTTAGGATTAAAACACTTATATTTCGTCTATCTTTTTACGATGATACATACATGTATATGTTTTAGCTCTATGTTACAGAATAAATCTCCGTCCCGCAATAAACGACATGCCAGGAAGTTAAAATATAATAGGAGGTAGTTCGGTTTTTACTCGGATTCATTTTAGTATGATGTTTCACAGTTAAAAGTTCTACATTTTATATAAAATTATATCAGAGCTCCTAGCTGATCAAATGGTAATCAACATTAATTAATGCTTCACAATTTCGCACCTTAAGGCCCCCAAACACGATCAAACATTTTGCGCAAACCTGAAGTAGGGCTAATTTAGGCCATCATGCACGTCAAACATCATGTTTGCGCAAACATCAAACAGCCCCAGCATACACGGTCAAAATGTATGCGTAAACATTTTGACCGTGTAAGAGGGCCTTTAAGCTGCATGTACCATATCAATTTGACTTATGTATACTGAATAAAAAAGTGGTTTTCCAAGTTTATATCCGCTTCACGAAGGGGTTTGTTCGTTTCCACTACTAGAAGCATCTTCAGGGGTGTGGTGCATCGTGATGTTGACCCGAAGCAAACAAAAGATGTACTGACGATAGGAGAGGAGAGCGGCGCACTTATACTGAGGTTTTCTAGACCATAGATTATACCTGGATTTCCCGGGCGTTCCTTTACTCGGGGAAATCCTTTTTCGGGATGATGCAATCAGGCAGGTTCTGCATTCAACCCACGTACCCACGAAGGTGCTTCTAGTAGTAGAAGCGAAACGTCGAACTTCAACCCCTTCGTGACGCGCATTTTACCGGAAAACCATGTTTTCAATTACGAGCCAAAGAAAGGAAGCCTGCGCACTAAATGTCGATAAGTGGATTTAATGCCCAAAAACATGATTCAATGTTTTTCCATGAAATTAAAAAGAAAATTAGTATTATTTATTATCAACTAATTACCCAAATTCTTATTTCTAAAATGCCAAATTCTTTTCATCAAAATATTGAAATTTTAACTTATGTTTTTACTTTTACTTTGTCGAACAATTTCGAATGAAACGTAGGTGGCTTTCACACTGCGTGTGAGACTGAGCGAGACCGATTCCTCTTGTGAAACAAATACATGTATCAGCATGGGGCTATTCACATTAAACGCCGAGCGAGACAGAACGTTTTTGTTAGCTAAGCGTTTTCGGCCTAAAACGCATGGAAGGTTGTACGCGGACTAGTAGATAAATCGGCCGATCAGCTCGGTCTCGCGCGCAGCGTGAATACAAAAACGTTCGGCCCGGCCTCGCTCGGTCTATCTCTGCCTCGTGCTCAGTGTGAATACAAAAACGTTCGGTCCGGCCTCGCTCAGTCTCGCCCGCAGTGTGAAAGCCGCCTTGGTTGGAATATAATCTTACGATTACAAGTGAAGTCTATAGATAGACAAGACAGTAGGGATGCGATAGATCTGGTGGACGAGACATAATCCCAACACAATGGTCAGATTCATGTGCACTAGACCATTTCCATGCGATATTTCCACGAATTAGGTTACAGTTGCTTTCCAACACAGGACAAAGGACCTAATATTAACACTTACTAGACAAATCGCTGTCAAATTATTATAAATATAAAAATACTCTTCTTTAAACGTGTAAATCACCCTTCATTCTCTTTAAAAGTAAAAAAGTTGAGTGCTGTTTTCAAACTAGTTTATCTTTTAGATATAACGTTGAAATTCCACTTAATTTGGTAAAGGTTGAAATCTTTAAGACTTGACATTTACGAAGTCTGCTTAAAAGTGTCATAAAATATGCACATCACTTATTAATCTATTTTAGTTAGTTGTCGGTGACATGTTTTTATGAATATTTCAGTATATAAAGTATCAAAATATTTAAATAGAGAAACTCTTTTGAAGTAGGTATATATTAGATTTTATAAATTTTGAGTTACAAAAACAATTTTAACTCAACTCGTATATGAGAAAAGGATCTTACATGTATTTCTTTTTGGTAAAATTGAAAAATATGATGTAGTTTATAAAACAAAAGCGGGCCTCGCTCCAACGTATTTTATGACAAAGGGATATTAACTCTCCTAATATCAAATCATACATATATAATTTCTCAAATGTTTAAATCATACTAATGTACTGTTTGACACAAAGATATAATCTTTTAAGTGTATAAATTAAGCTAAGTGGGGCCGCCTAGCGATTCTCGACCGTATTATCTCCTGCAGTGCAGCCAACATTTTTTTTATTATTTTAAGTATTATTAAAGCAATTTTATGTTAAAATATATTTAGTTTACTCACATTAAGTCTTCTAGTATTTCTTCTAAGAAATAACCGTCTATTATGTATCACATCCAACACTGTGTGTATTTTGTTCTTAGTATTATATTTATTGTTTAATTAAAAATGAGTTGTGTTAATGGACGAGCAATGGCATATACATTATATCAGTCATAGTATAAGATTATAAGATTTAAAATAGTATAATAATCAAAACTAAGTTCTCTGCAAAAGCAAATAAATAAATAATAATAATAATCTATATATATATAATTAAAGTTTTGTCTGTACATTGGTCAGAATTGAAAATTTTTTGGATACTTTTTCGTTTTATACATCCCGAAAACCGAATCCTGCCTTATCTTTTTTCGTGTATGTATGTATGTATGTGTGTCTGTCGCCTCAGTCAGACTTTATAGGCGCAAAACTGGCTAAATGAAATCGATTAATTTTTTTTCAGAGGTGAGCGCAAACATGTTGTGCAATTTTTAGGCTTGGTTTCATCGAAAAATATTGAGTAGAACCAAAGTTATTAAATATTTACTGGTGCAGGACCCGCATTGGGAAGGGCATAAAACCTAGCAAGGGCACCTAGCCTTCACCCCGCGTGGAGCGCGGGGTGAAGGCTAGTAATAAATAAAACTAACACCATATTGTTAAAGTTGTTAATTAGAAGTTTGCACTATTCGGAATTTTATGAAAAGGTTTTTAACATAATATCAGTAAAAGGAAACTCTTTTATAGTGGAATAAGATAAAATGAGAAAAGTATATACTCGTATTTATTATTTATACGGAAAAATGCTGTATCAAACGGGTTAATCTTACTTTAGCTGATTTACAATGACTACTAATTATTATTCGTGCGAGGAAATGTAGATTAGAGTTTTGAGTTATCTCTAAAATATTTTATATGAATTGAAGAGACGACAATATAAAGAACACGATCTTGCACTAACTGTAAAGCTTAAACATCTGTGTATATATATTTTCTTAAGTTTACAAAAATACGGTGTTTAGTTAAATCTTGTGTCGATTTGTTTTAATTTTGATCGTTTCAAATCGCATGACCCCATTAATTATTTAATAAACATAAATTATAATTTATTTGCTGTTTTATTTCTGAATGTTATTATTATTAAAGCTTGTTCACGCTCTGTCAAAAAAAAAAAAAAAAAAAAAAAAATCCAAATTATAATTTTTATCTCTGACTTCGCAGTCTGTGGCGGTCTGTGACAAAACAAAACAAAAAAACAAAAACTGTAGCATCTCTGGATGGACAATGTTCTTTATTTAATTATTTGTTGCATCTTTTCTACTAATATTTTAAAGCGTGGCGTATATTGTGATATGCAATTATATCTTTTCTTTAAATTTTCCTTCACTGTTTACGTGATTGCACTTAGCATGTAACAATGGAAATCGGTCTAGAAGTATTAAAGATTTGCGTCAATATACCTTTTTATATAATAAGAAAATATATGACCATTTTTGTATAATAAGTGCACTTAAGTTTACGCATAAATTTTACTTGGATTGTTGGGCATTTTGTGCTAACTCTACAATAATTGTCACCTCTCACAACGCTAAACCCTCTTAAAAAGTGCGTGGAACATAGCTACGACTCGTATATGTCAATTCTGACTAACTAAGGTATACTTGATAAATATTTAATCTAAACCAGTCCTGTGATTTTTGAGATTAGCCTCTACTTACAAATAAAAAAAAGACATTTACTTCTTTATTGCATATGTGATATAAATAGCCATCATCTTGACTTATGATGGTTTCATGGTTTTGCCCTGGTCCATTTTATATCGGTGTTTGAAAATCTATTGTTGTCAAAAGTTTTATAAAATTTGATATTTGACCTTTCAATTTAATAGAATTCTTAAAAGCTTAAATTATATTTGTTGACATTTACGTGTTTATAAAAGGAAATGATAAAGACAAATATTAAAGCAGAGAACTTTAAATAATTATGATTACAAGTGTTTAGATCAACTTAAAAACATTTCTTCACATTTTTGATAAATTACTATTTCATTTTAATTCTTATTAAAGCAATTAATAATATTATTTGTAAAGGTTTCATTACTTTAACTAATGTAAAGAGAAGTCTTTTTCTTTTTATAGCAGTGTAAATAACAATAATAACAAAAACAAAAGATTAAGTAAAATAAACAAATTAGTTTTTTCTCAAGGTTAATTTAAAATATTTAATTATGTATCATGATTATTAATTATTATTAATAGTACTTTAATTTACTACTTGAAATAATTTCAATCGATAAGTTTAGTTATTTTATTTTTATTGTGTTGGCAGTCGTAAATATAACCTACTCTAGTTTCAAGGTCAAATACGTTTTAGTGCGTAGCGTCGGCCATATTGTTACGTGTCTTTTTATTATACAAATAATTTCTGTCCAACTTTCAATAAATTTACTTATTTTTATTTAAAAAATAAGAGAATCGTTAATAAAGCCTACCTAAATGTATTGTGTGTTATTTTTCGATTGTTTTTTTAATATTTTGATACGTTTTTCTTTCGAAAAATTTAACTTGCATCTTGGTTATTTTTCGTATCGATCTTTATTCTGAGTAATATATTTTGTTCAGCTATAAATTGAATGTTACATTGTGTTATATTGACAATAATGTTTTTAAAGTTAATTTTAAAATCATTTATGAACTATTTTGAAGAATATTTAGAAATAAGATGACGACTTACGACAGAGTGAAAGGACGCAGAGACGTAGTTAACTTTAAATAAGGTAATTTATTTATTATATTGTTTTGGTTTTAATGGTTGACCGAATACTTTATAATGGCATTTATTAACGATATAATAATAATATGTCAGTTTTATTTAATTCAAAGGGAGTATATTTAAGTATATTTAATTTCAAAGGTAGTCCATATTAACAGAACAAGGATATATCTTTGTCCAACAGTTCTTCGGTCTAAGGAACATCACTTCAGTTCGGTAAATTCATATTTGTAAGTGCCAGGCCAAGGTTTAGAGCCTCTAACCATTTCTGACCACCACTAAAAAAAAAAAAAAAAAAAAAAAAAATTTCTAAGGCACCTACAATTCGAATTAGCCTTTCTGTTAATAGAAAAGTGTAAATATCTCTTAATCAACACAACCGACCTGCGATGTCGGGCGGGGACACTGTTTTACTACAAATAAAAATGAGAGTGGACCTAATAATACAGGATTCCTAGCTTTTTTTATATCCTGGTCCATTTTTGGTTTCTGTAAAAAGTAAAAAAGAAACCTTATATAACGGCTCTGTCTGTCTGTCCGGCTGTTGGTGTCTGTCCGTTGGCTTGTTTCAACTCATAAACTACTATAGTTAGAAACATGAAATTTGGCACACAGGTACATCTCGGCGTTCTAGACAACTGGACAAATTTTGGAGTTTTTACACTTAATTAATTTTTCCAAGATGGCCCGGTCAATATGGCGGGTGACAAACTAAAAAAAAATTTTAGTTACCATGGCATGTTATACATCAATTTAAAGGTCTTGAAGTGTAGAAAAAGAATAATCAATTATTTAAATAACACACGTCATATTTTCAAGATGGCGGTCAAAATGGAGGGCGACTAAGAAAAAGTTTTTAGTTATCATGGCATGTTATACATCAATTTAAAGGTCTTGAAGTGTAGAAAAAGAATATACAACTATTAAAATAACACACGTAATATTTTAAAGATGGCGGCCAATTTTGTGGGCGACTAAAAAAAGTTTTTATTTACCATGGCATGTTATACATCAATTTAAAGGTCTTGAAGTGTAGAAAAAGAATATGCAACTATTAAACTTAATATATAAACTTAATCGAACAGAAACCGGCGATTATCGCCTCACGTACTTACGTGAAGCGCGCATTACTTGTTTTATCAGTGTTAGGAAGCTCTAGCTCTCATTCATACAAACACCAAGTTCATTTGAATAAATAATAATAATGCTCTTAGTTTGATAAGTATGTGTTGTACACTAAAATCATTTTTACAGACTTGAAACCATAAACTTCTTTTGACAGTAGTCCTTTACTAAAGATCCCTTATTAGATGTTATTGAGATTTTGAATAAGATAATTGAATAATAACATTTTAATTTATAAAATTTTCCGATATCGACATATAATTTGTTTTGCATTTCATTTACTAATTTCGATTATTAGAGCCCTCGCACACTATAGGCTCTTTATCTGTCGACTGTTTTGTCTGGTCTGAAGTTTGCATTGATGTAAATAGAGGTGTGCAAACCATAAGTCAAGACAAGCTCCAGAAATAAGTATCTCAGAAAAGGGCCGACAGCCTCCGACAATTTTTTCTGTAGACTATCTGATGACTTAAAGAAATTTTTGGAGGTGCGCACTCGATGTACAAGACCGTCTGTTATCACCCCTTCCTCAAAATTTTTTGCTACGAAAATATTTAGATAATTCCATCCTAAAGATCCGACGTATATTTTATCCTACTATTAACTTATTTGTTTTTAGGTAAATAAAGAGACAATGAATGTGAAAGTGTTGTATATATTTTGAAGAAGCACTACTTCTCTTTCCGTTTGGCTACAGTCAAACTATTACCTACAGATAATAGTACGTTCGTGAATTAATTAGCCTGTGAGTGAAGCTAGGCTAATATATTTTATCCATGTCAATACTTTATAATCTATACATTTAAATCTAACACATTATATCCTATATCGAAAGAATACTTTCGAGGGGGTTAGTTTTGGTTTTTAGTTGTTGTCTCTAGGTTTTTTTAGACCATGCCTCTTTTTACTAGCTATAATTCTCAGTTTGTACAAACGCTAGAGAACTGTCTCCCGCTGCAAATGTTTAGCACGTGTAAAGAATTTTATTATCATTTTTACTATTGCTTCCGAGCTTACCGAAGGTAACGGAAGCATTGTGTTCACTTTTGAGAACAAAAAAGTTTTATGCCTCCGATTTTAAAAAGTCCAAGACAGAAATCCGTTTCAGACATCAGGGAACATTTTTGGTTCCGTGTCTGTCTGTCTGTCTGTCTGTCGGTCTGTGTGTCCGCGAATTATGAAACGTCCGACGATAACTTGAGTAATTCTTGACCGATTTTAATGACATTTGGTATACATGTTAATTTTACCAATGCTTAGGACGAGTTCGTTGGACAACGTTATCCGTCCAAGCGTTCACGAGTAACGCTCACGTAAACGTGAACTTCAAATGTAAAATTGGAATGTTCGGTCGGGAAAAAAATCAAACCATATCTATTCAATAAGACGAACATTTTTTTCGAATACAATTTTTTAGTAAAACCTACAGTGACACCCCTTAAAATAAGAAAAACGGTCGTAGCTGTGTTGACATTTTTTAAAAATTAACGCTTTGTCTAATTGAAAAACTGGTTGCACAAACCGGGTCTGATTTTTAATGATCTACAATTTTGGTAATAGGACATTTTGTCGTAGTTTTATCGGTTGTACCCTAAATGGGGCAATTTTGGTTTTAATTTATTCTTTTTGCCTTTAAGCTCTCATATCTTTGGCAATTGTTGACCGTATTAATTCTGATTTTTGGGCTTTAATCTGTTACTAATGCCCTTTAAAATAAGTGTTTGGTATGTTTTTAATTCGTCCTATTACCTGAGAAATTGAGAGTAAACTTTTTCCTGAGTGCCGTGGTCACGTGACCACTTTTTTTCGATTTCAGTATTGTGTCGTATATCATTTTAAAGGCCTTGATTTGTACATTAAAGCGGTTTTATTTGTTTATTTTTTATAAAAATTTGTACCCGTACTTTCGTACCGATTTGTTGGTTTTTTGCAGGTAAAAGAGGTTAAATAAATTTTTCATAATTTTGTAAGTGGTTTATTTTTCTTTATTAGGTTATTTTATGTCTTATTGGATTGTTTGTTTATTTCAATATAATTATTGAACCCAAGGGTACAGGGGTACAATTGTCAAAATTAATATTTTAAATAATGATCGTTGAAAAGCTCTTTAATAGTAGATTAATAATTGTTATGGAGTGTATATTGTTATGTTTATTTTTTCTTAGGATAAATTGAAAATAACTGTTTTATTTAGTTTTTCGGATTTGGTTGAGTAGGTTATTGTTTAAATGGATAACTTAATAATACATTTTAGCTCTTCTTGTCTAGACCATTACACATTGATACATTATGTTATATTTAAGCTTTATTTAACTTTTTCACCCAAATAATTCATAGGGGCTTGATAGTTTATAATACTTGATAATTAAAAAACAAAATAGCTTAAGCCTACTAATATTTTGGCAACCCATCCCTAGGTTTCCTGACCCTCCCCCTAATCAATGAGAAATATATAAGTTAAGTCAAGTACCAGACCTATAAAGTGTTAAAGATCGCTAAAAACTGTTAATTATTCTTACTTACACAATAAACAATAAAGTAATAAATCGTTAATGCTAATATAACAATAAACTACAAGATAGCATGCGAGGAAGCTATGTGCCACACTAATTGGCAGTGTATTTTTTATTTTCTTTGATTCAGCATATTAACGACAACTCATACATCGAAATTTATTCATAATTATTATAAGATTTCCATTTTAAAAAAACAAACTATGTTTGCAATAAAGAATGTGATAGATTCTATCACAACTATGTAAAAGGGTTATCGTTGCACCAGTACCGGTACTAGTTTGGTTAGAAAATTTGCAATAAAAGTTGTATTCTTGTTTCATAGTAAAAGTTATAGACAAGTAAGAATTTATAAAAATACAGTGAGTATGATGTAGAATTAAAAAGGAAACCATTAATGGATGCTTTACTCATTAGGGGAATCGGGTAGGAGTTGCGGATACATTGCAGATACTTGTAAAGTGTCTTATATATAGCTAGTGTTATCGCTTTTGTACATTCTCAAAGCGACTAAAGACTGCTTAATGCTTTCTCCTCTCTGCTTTATATAGATATGCATCTAAATGCAAAACGTTCGTCTTTGATTAGAATCGACGTACAAGGTTAATCCTTTAGAATGAAATAGTAATTTATGATAATTCATTGAATATCGAATCAAAATGATAACATAGGTTTCTTCTGTTGATATATTGTGAAGAATTAATTTAAAATTCATCGTTAACAGGGTTGAAAACTTAAGTGTTTTCCCTTTTGGGTATTCAATGTCGAATAAAAGCCGAGAGTTCGCAAATCGACCCTTCTTTTCAGCTCCTTATTGTACATTGAATACTTCCCCTTTCTCTTCAGAATCTTCGCTTGTTTTGAAACTGCTTAATGCTATGCTAAGTTATGCGGATGCATAATACTCTCTATTCCGACGATCAAGATGCATCAGCCCAGAGCGAAGGGTGGAATATTTCAATCCTCCAATTACCCCTTCCTCTCAACTCTAGCTTTCTTGACTCACAACCGATTATTTGGGTAACTTGACGCCTATTATCTGTGAATAACAGACCTTTGCGAAATATGTTTATGTATGTCATTCAATTCCTCACTGCAAACTTACTTGACAGTCCACATACTTCCTAATTGGCGAATCTTTTAATTTATATCATCGTATACTTATTTTACTATAAGGTGTTTTACCCTATTTTTTTGTTTATTTTTAATTAAAATTTCTATATTCATATTTTGACTTCCTTCTTTATGTTCCATCCATTCGATGTTAAAGCCATTTATATAATACATATCTTCACGAATTTTACATAAAGAGATTATATTCCTTTGACAAGAGAGATCGCTTATATGAAAGAACATGGCTTTTACAGTCTTAAAAGATTATTCTCCTCTGTCGAAAGATATGTCACCATATATTTAACATAAAACGTATACTTTAGAAAAGCCATTATTGTTCTTCTTTGTTTGATTATCTATACTTTTGTCTTATTTCAATATAAATACCGTATTTTATTTAGCTACTTCTTCAAAGTAAGAATTATTTCTCACATTTAATGTGATATTTTCTTGTAACATATATTATATGCGCCTTTATAATGTTTTTATAAACAATTTGTGTTAGTGAGTGACACCAACGGATGTGCCACGCAAGCGCGAAACTTAAGTTTCGCGCGTGTGTACCTTATTACAGTGTGCAAAATCACGGTATCATATTCCGAATGTTTTTATATTACATATGTTTATTATGTGTGTCTTGTTATGGTTTCTTGTATAGAACACCTGCATTCACCCCGCGCTCCAAGCGGGGATCATGCTAAGAACTTTTCTAATCAAATAATATCAAAATGGTGGCAAATATGTAGTTGAAATATAGGGAAATTATTTATCTTATAGGGAGGAATAATTGGTTCAAATTTCACCTTAATCGGTGTAAGAGTTCCGAAATAACTTAGCATGGGTTTTAATGTCCAAAGTCAATATTTTCAAAATGGCGGTACATATCAAATTGAAATTCAGCGTAAATTATTCCTTATAGAAAGGTTAAATTGATGCAAATTTCAATGCTATCGGAAAAAGGTTAATTTTTTAAATGATTTTTGAACAATTCGCTAACTTAGAAAGTGGGTTAATAATGCTTTTTCGGGCGGCAAAACTACATTTAAGGAAATATTGCTGTACCTACCAAGTTTAAACCTCTAGCTCTTAAAACCGAGTTTGCGTAATTTTTGCTTTGACTTTAAAATAAATTACCCTCATTGTTATTAAAAAAAAATTTCTACACATATAAAATTGTTTATAACTTTGGTTTACACAATATTTTTCAATGAAACTAAATCTAAAATATTGGCAACATGTTTGCGCATTCCTTTGCATAAAAAACTAATTGATTTCGTTTAGCCATTTTTACACCTATTAAGTCGGACTAGTGGCAACACACACACACGAAAAAAGTTAGAGCCGGATTTGGTTTTTGCAGTGTATGAAATGAAAAATAATCCAATAATTTTGCGATTCTGATCATTGTACAGATACAGATTACATGTGTGATAGTTATACTAGTACTTAATCTTTATCAATTTAATTAATATGTTTTTATTAATATTAATTTATTGGAACATTAACCTGACATATTTTGACCAGATATTATTTTTAACATATGTTAAGCAATTTAATAAACTCCATCTCATTAACTTTATTTTTATTGTGATTACAGAAATATGATGGAGCAGATAGTGGGCGTATTACGCAAGCGCAATTGCGCCTGGTTCTTTCACAACTGTCCTATGATAGTAGGGGCTCGAATCATCTAACACTGACTACTGAGGAAGTAGTTACATTGGGCAAACTTTTCGCAGATCCAGCCGACGGAGAAAGAATTCTTTGGAGAGCATTCGCCAGGGATATTCATAATGGTAATTATCTGAGAGGTTGGACTTAAATAATTTGAATTTGATTTACATTTTTTTTTTTTTTTTTTTACTTCTTTACTTAAAGAAACTATCAAACCTAGTCTATACTATATATACTTCTCTGTATTACCACAGAGATGATTTTCCATTCCAAGAATGAGGTTTTTGGCTAAGCCCTCAACATTTTGCCATGTAAAGGTCCGTATAAATTTGAAAACCGAACCTTTCGTGAGCCGCTCGTGGAACGCTCGTTAAAATTATTTTTTTTACATACTTGCAGCGACCCAAGAGAAAGATATGAACCAATAACAAAATCACTACTCTCATTTATTCTAAATATTTATTAATTTTACTTTACCCTCCCTCTTTTAAGACAGACTCTAACAAAGGATCCACTCCCGCCACTGCAAGCTAAACTGTTTTCCTCAACATTAATGAATATATTTTCATGAATTATTAACTACCTTAATGGACTATTAAGGTAAAATTTTATTTTAATCAAAAGGAAATTAGGGAATAGAAAAATATATAACACATAAAATTAGCCACAGCTCTTAACAGATATTTTAGGAGTTACTAAAAAAGTGTACATTTAGCCATAAGTTAACATATAGATAGCACAAAGCAGCGCCACGCCATTGCCACCGTAGTGCCATACGCCACTCGAGTGTGAATTGGGCCTTACCAGGGTGTAACCATCTTTACTTCCTCTCGCGTCTTAATCTCAAAATGGGCCTGACTTAGATTTAGTTTAATATTTGCCGTCGATCGCTTCAGCCTTAATATTTTGTGGCCATGCAATTGTGGATGTTTGTTTTTTTAGACTTATTACGCAATGTATTCTCAACTTTTGTCATAATATTCCTCGTTACTAGAAAACTTTTAAAAACTTCTCAAGTTTGTAAGGTTTAAAAATTAAATATAATTAAAGATAGAGGGTAAATGTCTTCAAACTCAAAAGTATTTGAGGCGAAACAGATATACGAGTATAATGACAAGTGCTTATTCTTACTTTTTTTGAATATGTTCTCTTTTTATAATTTATTTTATTACTTTGTATATTCTGACGCGAGTTCTAATATTTAATATCTTAAAAAAATCCGTTTTTTATATAAATATATCTTTTCAAGAATACTCATACTTTGATGGTTTGAGATGAAATGCTACTTGAGGTAATTGTACAATTTTAATATATATTTGAGAAGATACATATACGTATTTATAATTTTTATTATTAGTTTTTAAACCCTTTTAAATTTAAATAAAAACTATTATATATGATGATTTAAGTAAGTATGTATGTATTTTTTTCTTCCTTTCTTCTTTATAAATAGCTATACGCTATACATATTTCACCCCTTTCTAGGCTGTTCAACTTTTTTTCAGTCATTAAGTCATTATATATTCATAGTTCGAGATGACATGCTACTTGAGGTAATTGTAGAATTGTATTATTTGAGAGGAAGCATGTCGTATTATACGTTTTGAACCCTTTTTTAAAAAAAAACTATTATAGATGATTATTTGAATAAGTACTTATATATTTATATATCTCTTTTTTTTCTTTCGTTCTTCTTTATAAATAGCTATACATATTTCACCCCCTTTCTGACATAGGACTTCTTTTGGCTGTTCTTTTTTTTTCTGTTTCCTTTTTTCATTAAGATATGTCATTAAAGATTCTTTTTTCTCATTAATATGTGATTTTACTTATTTGTATAAAGTAAAGCGTAGTCAATTTTTACAAAACTATAAAATTATAAAATTTCTTCCTTGCATGACTCACAAGGATTAACATATTATACATTGGAAGATGCTCCTTCCACAATATTTTTTACCCTTTAATATAGCTACTTCCTTAAATTTGTTGGCTCTAATGTGTTTTTTCTGAAACATCCTCGTTCTAATCATTTTTTTAAAAAAATAATTATTATTTTTACCTGAAAAACATGGTTAATCAGTAATTATCAATATAATTGTCTATCATTCTTTGCTGTTTAAGTGTTCTTATGAGAAACCAAAATTGTTCCCTCTTTTTGCTCTTTAAAATTATTATTAAGAAATGAAATAAAAAGTAGAGTTAAATATCAAGTAAAAAGGAATAAATTGAGGTTAAAAAAAAGAGCTGGTAAAAGAAAAACGTCTGAAACAGCCTTTCCCTTATGCCAGCACACTTAGTCACGTGGAGTAAAATCGAACTGAATTGAACAGAATTGAAAATATATGTATAATATACTGTGGAGCTTTGAGAGAGAGACCGAGGGTCCTTACCACACACTCACCTTCTCCTCTTGAAAAAAAAAAATGAATTGAAACTCGAGTGAATAGAGCCGTTTTGGAGTGAAATAATCGCTTATATACTTACCAATACAGGGGACCTCCATATGCGGCCAACCTTTCAGCCATTTCTCATTCCATATACTTCTAGAAGAAATATAAATCCAGGGGAAAAAAGTTACATTAAAAACTCTTACCTTACGCATATATAGATTTAATGAATATATTTTCATGAATTATTAACTACCTTAATGGACTATTAAGGTAAAATTTTATTTTAATCAAAAGGAAATTAGGGAATAGAAAAATATATAACANAGAGAGAGAGAGAGAGAAAGAGAGAGAGAGAGAGAAGAGTGAGTGAGAGTATGTACTAGTGGTATGTCTCTATATTCAATTAAGTGTGGATCATTAAAAATCCCAGTGGAATTTCCTATTCTTAAGAGAATTGTTCCATTGAATATTTAATTCAATATGATTTGAAAAATGTATAATAATAAATGAAAAATTCATTTTTATAAATAAATTTGTTCTACTCACTATACATAAAGAATATAATATGAAATATTCTGAAAAATGAATATACCTACATGTTTCACCAAACACTTTGAATAACATGCATTAGTCTATTTGTTTAAGTTAAAAATTAATTTTATTCATCCAATTTATCTGGTTTCTCTTAGCTTGAATCGCCGCGAATTTAATTCAACTATTCTTTTTGTTGCAACTTTTTGTTTAATTTTACCTTTATTATAGTTTAGGTAATTTATTTTGTTTATTTTTTTTTAAGATCTCACTCCAGAAGAAATGGAGAAATGGCCGCAGGAAAGAGAAATTTACTTAATGCAGGTAGGCTTATAACATTGTCTGATATTAATACTCATTTAGCAGGTATTAAGTATTATTGCTTATTAGAACGAATCATTAGAACTGATTGTTGTCGAATAGTTAAATTGTATAGTATTTATGGATTAAAGATTTAGAATGCCTTAAGTAAAAATGTAATTACATCTTGATTGACTTTAATTTATAGTTTAAAATAATATTTTAGTCATTGATACTGTACTAATACAACCTTAATATTAGTACCTGGGTAATGATTAATGCTTTAATCCCTTTTTTTAAAATATTTATATTTTCTAATGTATCTATTATAATCTAGAAAAATCATATTTCATTTTTAAGTGAAACTTCTTTAGGCGCAGTAGAGTAAATTGCTTGAATGAAACTAAATTGCATGTAAGTTTGTGATTCGAGACTCGTTTTAGTAAAAGATTTTTTATAGGTAAATCAACTGCCGGCCTAAGTGGGTATTTTTACATGTAAAAAATCTTTCCCTTAAACGAGTCTCGATCCACCGACCTCTTATTTAGCTGGCATAAGTGCTAACCAGTGCACCATGGAGGAAGATATTTTTTTCACAGAATTGGTATATAAGTGAAATATTATTATATTATAAATAATATATTATATAAATGTTGTTTTCATGTTTTTTCTTCATTATTTGCTAAACTGTTATACAAATATTTTATTTTTTAATTAAATTCAACATTTCTTAATCCTGAAATAATAAAATCGATAACAAAAAATGCTAATAGAGCAATTAATCCAACTGTTTAAAGAATTTCAAGTTTCACTTCTAATCCGTGACAGTCTCACACATACAGCACATACTCACACATAATTTTTATTCTTTCGGACGTAGTATATAAATAATAATCTTCTTTAGGGGGGGGGGGGGGCAAATTATCATGTAATAAATATCCTAAAAACTGCGATTTAGAGGGTATTTTATCTTAATAATTAAATGAATGATGTATAATAATATAGTCTTTATTCTTTTCTTTGATAGCTTTGGACATAAAATTACTTTAGAAATTACATTGAAATCGAAATATTGGTTAGTCTACTTGAAAATGCAGTAAATAATGTTAGGAACATGGGCCCTGATGCCTAGCATGAACCCTGCTTTGAGTGCGGGGTGAAGGCTAATATAATATGCTTTTATGAATTAAAAATTAGTTCTGATTTAGAATGTTAACTGGCATGTTAACTGAATGAATGTAAACTCGTATTCTACCTGTAATATTGTGATTACACTTGATTTCAGGTAGCAGAGAGGAAGGCAAGAGAAAGAAGTGCTCTTCGTTGGGCTCAAATGGATCATCCTGCTTCGCCGCCTGCTTCTCTTCAGAATGTCCTCTCGTCTATCAAGAAGAGACTTGTCAAAAGAAATATTATGCTAAAGCCTTCCTTCCTCAAATATGACAGGTATATATTAGGTAGTAACATTTTTTCTTTAATTGTTAAAGGATAGGGTTCTGACAAGTTCCACTACGTTATTGTTCCAATTAAAGTAATAACAAAGAGTATGAACCATCGTCCACTCACTTTCTCTTCAAACCAAGATTTTTCACCCTAGAAAGTATCCGCAAATTTCAGATAAATTTAAATCATTGTTTAAATAACACCAATATGTTTTTCACCAATTCCAGCTCATGCATGACTGACTTAATATGATTTAACATTAGAATTTATATAGAACGTCATCTTTATAAATAATTTAATAATTTATGTATGCAAAATTACAATGATTAAATTACCACTTCATTGTATCACACTTATACAAAATTGAAGGTTAAAGTGTGCTATAATCTTGAGGAGAAATGAGTTGCAGCAACTCAACTCATACAACTGTGTCTCGGACTAAGGCCGCTCCCTGACTTGTCGGTACGATATCGGTACGACATCGGTGCGGTATTTCTGCTTTACCGATAGCTTACCGAAAGCATACCGAAAGCTTACTGATACTGCCTTCATCTCCTCACTTGTCGGTATACTTTCGGTAAAATCTTGCAGTAACGGTAGTGTCGTGATTATGTCGTCGTCAGAAGAAGATACCATTATAGCGTGTTACATTTATTTGCGATTGCGTAGAAAAAGAGAGAAGTACTGGCGATATCCTTTAATATATAATTTTAAAATTAATAAATATAAAAAGTAAATACCTGTAATTTTTGTTATATTGGAAATTTCTGTCCAAGCTTTCTCTGTCAGGTCCTTCCTAACATATTCGGGTAATTTATAATTATTATATAGTTACGGATACTTTTAATTTCGGTCACCAAAGTAATTTGAATGTCCTTCTCTGTTGCCATGTTTGTAATCTCGGCCACGCTCAAATATAGAATGATAGGAGTTTATTAATCTAGTACTTTTTACCGCTTTTGTTTTTACTGGATGTTCTTACCGACTCTCGGTATAACGATTCCTTACCGCACCGCTCCCACGCATGCGCCCTAGTCGGTCCGCTCCCTCACTTGTCGGTACGATATCGGTGCGATATCGGTAAGCTCTCGCTCGGTACTGAGTCGGTAAAATTCTTTACCGCGTGGTAAGGAATCGGCATACCGAGAGTCGGTAAGAACATGCAGTAAAAATAGAAGCGGTAAAATACTCAGGGTGGACTCATTAAAATACAGGCGCTAAAAATCTTACCGCATCGGCATAATATCTTACCGATACCGCACCGATGTCGTACCGACAAGTCAGGGAGCGGCCTAAAGCTAACGTAAAGTATGTCATGATACGCAAACCTTATAGACAAATCAGATTAGAATATGGAATATTCTTTTAAATTTTTTCTTTAAATTAATTTTATCACAAGCTTATTTCCAGTCCATTAGTGCTTCTTTCCTTTTATCTGCGTCGAGAGTTTTGTCTTCTCTGTCCTTGTCCATATTCTATCGTCAATATTTTCTTGTTCATGAGAAAATAATAATTGCAAGTATTAAGAGGTTGTTTATTGTTTCAAATTAATTTTGATTTAATGACCAATCATCATTATAAGCGTTAATTCTCGGTCTAGTTCTATTGTCTTAAAATTCGACTTACTTAGATTTGTAGAAAATCGAAAGCTTAATTCGGGAATAGATGTCGCTATAGACAATAGACAGTGGAAAATCGTTCTAGCCGTGATTCGAGTCCTGGTGCCGGAGTCTGTTTTTCTCTGTCTATTTCCCATTGTTAATAATAATTATAACTTGATTTAAATTAAATTTAACCACGAACCCTGAAACAACTGACAAATGGACGAAGTTATTATTTAATAGTAATAGAGGAGTCCATTTAAAAGACTAATTGTTTTACCATATTAAGTTGTTTTCCGAGAAAGAATCCTACATTTAAGCTGCCTAGATGCTATTAAAACAAATTTCATTTTTTCCGTGTAGCAATCGTCACAACAATGTAAACAATCAATGACAAATAATAATAATTAATAAAATTAATTAATCAAGGGATTTTAATTTTGTGTCACTTAACTTTGTCTTTTTTTAAACCTGTTCTACGTTCTGCATACCAAATATACATTTTTACTATCACGCTATCCTATACATGAAAATCGATATAAACATGATAAAGAAAAAAAAAAAAACTAAAATTTTTTACTACTCCAAAACCATTTACAGTTGATATGACGAAACCCTCTCGTATTTTTTTTAAAACCATACTTTATTTCATGACATTTTTCTCTCGCAATAACACATCACAAGTTTACTTTGAAATAAAATTTTTAAGCTTCGAAGCATTTTTCACTCTTTTTTTTTAATTTTAGCACCAAAAACTTGAGAAGCGTTTTGTAGAAAGTTGTTAAGGTATGAGAAAAGATTAATTTTTTGGTATTTTCGTTTGTGTTTTTTCTCTCTGTTGTGTTTGTTGGTATCCTTTAGATGTTATTCACGGGGTTGGTTTTTAGTATAATATAAGGACTAGAAGCGGAGAGAAAAAAAGGGGTCGAAGTTTCATTACTTTATTGTAATACTCTGATATTCTTTTCAACACCCATTTTCGATGTTGAACTGTTATATTATATACATATATACATAGCACCAGTTGTTTTTTCCTAGTTCCCATTCTAACACTCTTCTTCTTTTTTTTACCTTTTGTGTTTACACTGTCGTAAAAGTGAACGGGTCTCGGGGAACTGTATTAATCCTGAAATGTGTTGTGGAATGTACCGACCTGTTTTTTGTGTCAGTTAAAGTGGTAAAAGAAGAAAAAAAGGTGGTTTAGCGTCCGAGAACTGTTAACTCGTTGTCGAGAGCTCGGTTGAAACTGGAAATATATTATTGCTTGTACCCTCTCACCTTGCTATACGTTATTTGATTTCGTTTTAACTTTTTTTTAACCCTCATTTCTACTTATTTCACTTCCTATTTGTTTTCTAGTATCGTTGTCCAAAAATAAAATTTAATAAATATAAAAATACCTCAAAAATAGAATTTAATAAAAAAAATAATAAAAATTTGTATGAATATTATCACCAAAATAAAAATTCCCTATAATCCATTTTAGACAACAAAAACAACAGTTATGTATAATCATTATCAGTTTCTGTTGTTCCTCGCAGAACAACAAGGCAGCGAGGTTTAACCTTTACAGTAATAACTCTGAGATGCAGTTATAACTAACTCTGTGTATGGCATTGCTCATTGCCTGCAAAGGGCTTATAAAACTATTTATGTAATAGAAGACACGGGATGTCCCTTAAGCAGTAAACTTAAAAACATTCATAATAGGGTTGAGACATCGATGTTCTTATCCCAACAAGCAAAAAAAGGTCGCTGGTTCAAAAAAGCAAAAAAGCAAAAAAAAAAAAAAAAAAAAAAAAAAAAAAAAAAAACCTCTTCATTGTTCCCGATATTGGTTATTAATGTTTTTTGGGTCCGATACATCGATGTTTGACTAAGAAAAAGGAAAGTCGTCAACTTTTCGATGTTTCAGGAAAACATTGATGTTGGCCGATACATCGATGATTTCGATTGAGTTGGGTTCACCCATGTAGTACTGTAGATATGTAGTAAATGTAGTGCTGGCTGTGACAATTATCCTTGCCTTCGCTTCAACAGTAATATTTTTAATTAGTGTGAAGCCGCATCGAGCCTAAATTACTGAACCGATGTGGTTGAAATTTTACTTACATGTTACAGAAGGCTTACCAATTACGCTTATGTTACTTGTCAATTGAATTTAATTAAATGTTAAATCAAAAACGCGAGTTAAAGGAAATTATTTTTTTTTATAATTTATAACATAGGGTTATAATTTTAAGGTTAATCTCAAACCTTTGATTCGTTCAACGCATGTTTTCCTCTTCAATACACTTGAAATATGATAATGTAAAATTATAAATTTATTTGAATATCAAATAATGCTAAAAGTCTTTATTTGAAAATTAATAATAACCGCTAAAACCAAGGGATTTCGGAGGAACGATATATTAAAAACGTTGTCTGCTCAGGGAGTAGTATTTTCTCTGCACAAGCGCTCCCAATCCCACCTAACCCCAATCATAATATAATTTTAATTAAATTAGTGACAGGCCCAAGAGATGCCGCACAATGAGATACAACAATAGGAAAGGACCGAAGGCCTTTTTCCTCGCAAAATTCTACAAAATTAATATTTCAGAATTATTTGTATGGGGGGGAGGGGGGGGGTCCTGAGTCCTGAGTAGACCTCTGGAAAATAGGAGGTCTGCCATACAATGAATCCTTCCTCGACCATTCAACAATAGATAAAGGCTAGGACCCCCCTTTTCAAAATTGGGGTCTCGGCTAATTATCTGCCAAGAGCAGAATATTATTATTGCTACATTTTCCCCAAAAGCAGTTCATACATATATAGAAAACCTTCTCATACTACCACATGGCTGTTTGAATTCTCTTTTATAGATGAAAGGTAGCCTGCTTTACAGAGAGAGAAGGGGCGTTTCCGACAATTATTATATCTAAAATTTCCAAATCAAAAGAAAAAACGAATACTCTATGATCAGTCGAGTGTACTTTAAATTTATTAACGTCATTAAATTTTCAAGAGAGCATAGGAAACCCTCTCATCATTCTTATTGTAATAGAATTAAATATGTATATATGTTTTGCTATGTATACATATTATCTCGTATATGTATTTCTATTGAGATCGCTGATGTAGAGTTTCAATTCCATCCATCAAAGACCTTCAGAAATAAATTTAAAAAAGAATGTGTTGTTCAAATTAGAGCTGGCTAGTAATTTATGTTGAGTTTTCCTCTTATCTTCTATCCAGAACCTTAAGTAAGCGTATAACATTATACGCACATAAATATAAGTGATATATCAAAGACGAAGACTAATAAACTTTTAATTTGATATTTTTCATTATGTTAATTTAATATCCCTACCCCCCAATGAAGTAAAAATTATACTACCTCATTGCCTGTTTTTTCCTTTTTCTTACTCGAAAACACATGGAAATCGCTTTTCCGATTTTCAGATTCACATGTTCATATCTGACTAGTTAGTGACCGTTAGCTCAACGACTTTTACCACTAATCAGAAAATAAATTTATTAGATTATTTTTTAATTTGGCCTTAGGATATCCTATTTATTGAATATCCAAAAGTCAATATATTTATTGAATATCCAAAAGTCAATAGCGTACCCACTGCATCTTGGAAACAATTAATTTTTCCGGACCTATGTTTATATGATTTTTTTCATATAATGAACTGACAAATCACCCCCTTTAAAAATTGCCGCGTCTTTTTTATACACCCTGTGAATATTTTTTTAAAAAGTTGATTAATAACTAATATAAATCCGACATCCAGAAGTAACATGAGAGAAGCTTTATTGTGAACTGCGTCTCTCTACTTAAACATCAATAATGGTTTGTTAAAGCTTCATTAGCCTTGCCTCTTACAATAAGCTAAGGAATATACGTTCACTCATGTGATAAAACACCCTCGTTATCTGGCTCATTAGAATTAGTAACACAATGTATCCCTGGCTAAGTAGGTAGTTTTGTGATACAGATCTCTAGGCTTTACTCTTGATTATTATTTGGCAAGGGGTTGTTTGAGTAGTCGATGCTAGGTTTAATCAAATAGGTAAACATCCAGTGATGTATAACTCAAACTACATACTATAGATTGCACCTCGCGTTACAATAGAGTAGACTTCTCCAAGCATAGATACGGTGTAAAATGATGAATTACGTAGCTACCGTAATTCTCCTGTTGATGTTAACTCCGACTCGCAACACTTAGGAATGATGTACAACCACCTCGACGGCTTGAGAGGGAAATCAAACGGTGGATTTATATGCCTACTACTTCGACCCATCACATGGTCGGGTCCAATTAATGCATTGCCACACTCTATCTCTTCACCTTGTCTAAATTCGGCTCTGTTTTCCTCTTAACTCCTCGTGTAAGCTATCCGTGAACATACACGAGAAAAGAGCCAGACCAAAGAGAGCACTAATACCGTGCAGACCTCCATTGTTATTGATGAATGAATTAATAGGTAATTATTGCTACCGTATATATAACCCTAAAATTCAAAGCGCCGTAGAGAGGTCGGGGAGGGGATTTCCGACCCGATATCCACGCGTTATTAATTATAGCTGAAACCGGTTAGAGAAATGCTTTATTATTGGTCGCTCCGATAACAAAAGTGACACGGGGAATATCAGGGGAGACCCCTACAACAATTTGTAATTATTAATCCACTGAAAATATTAACAATTCCCTGTATGTTTATCATTTGCCAATTAAACCTTACTGAAATTTGAAATTCTAAAAGGCTTACTTAATTAAAATCTCTTTGTAATAAGCTTGGTCTAAGTGACTTTATCAATAGAACCAGCTCAGATAAAATAAATAAAACGTTCGTTATACGAGGTAACCCCTTTTTGACCCGTGTCAACAAAATTAGCATTGCTCCAAAAACTGTTCAAAATTTGTTTAACAATTTAACAAATCATTTATTCGGTGATTCCAGGAGAACCCATTATGTTTAATCCTTATTAGAATACGTTGTATTCTGAAAGGTTGAAACAAATATCACCTCATTTTACTCTGGTGGACTAATATAGAGCATTGCAGCTTGACACTAATAATAGAACTGTCCCAAAACTCAAAATTCTTTGACTATGTGTTATCTAAAAATTAGATTTCATCAGAAGTGGAGTGGACTCCGTCCAGTTATGAAATCGGACATCTTTGTTTCAAATGGAAGGGAGGCCACCGGTTTCGGAGCAGAGTTTCACTGAGTCTCGACTCCGCTTTCCTCTGCACCCTCCACAATATTATTGCGAAGGAGGAAAATAAATAAAGCATATAAAAAAAAAGTTATCAGTGCTGGCGTATTTAAGAAAGAATTTTTATTGAGCTGTTATAGCCCTCCTATAGTTTGAACTTCATCCAGTTATTTCATCTCTTATCTTAAGTCGGTCTTAATTTTTTTTATTATAATAACTTATAATTTTTGCAGTTCCTCAAATGTGGAAATAAATATCCGAAATTAGTTTTAAAAAATTTCATTGCACCGTTAATCGTGAAATAATAAACACGCCTACTTCTTTTTTTTTTTTTTTTTTTTTTTTTCGTCG